>PVLC010013643.1:0-41168 GCA_004027655.1 Graphiurus murinus | reverse complement strand
GGCTATTGTGAATTGAGCCGCTATAAACATAGATACACATGCATCAGTCTGATAGTTTGGTTTCCATTCTTTTGGGTATATACCCAGTAGTGGTATTGCTGGGTCATATGGTAGGTTCACTCCCATTCGTCTGAGGATCCTCCATACTGTTTTCCACAGTGGTTGCACAAGTTTGCAATCCCACCAACAATGTATTAGGCTTCCCACTTCTCCACACCCTCGCCAGCATTTGTTGTTGTTGTTCGTGGGTTTTTTTTATTTCTTTTTTATTGTAGTAATTCGTGCAATATAGCATACATCTTTGTTCATGTTTTTTATGATTGCCATTCTGACTGGAGTTAGGTGAAATCTCAGGGTAGTTTTGATTTGCGTCTCCCTGATTGCCAATGATGTGGAACATTTCCTCATACATTTATTGGCCATTTGTATTTCTTCTTTTGTGAAGTGTCTATTTAGATCCTTTGCCCATTTTTTGACTGGGTTATTTGCTTTCTTAGTTGCGATTTTCTTGAGTTCTTTGTATATCCTAGATATTAGACTTCTATCTGAAGTGTAAATGGCAAAAATTTTCTCCCACTCTGTGGGCTCTCTGTTGAGGTTCTTGATAGTTTCCTTTGCTGTGCAGAAGCTCTTCAGTTTAATGCAATCCCATGTATTGATCTTCCTTTGAGCTGCTTGTGCTTTTGGGATCTTGTTGAGAAAGTTTTCACCTGTGCCTATGTGTTGAAGTGTTGGTCCTATGCCCTTCAAGTAGCTGCAAGGTCTCTGGTCTGACTTCCAGGTCCTTGATCCACCTTAAGTTGACTCTTGTGCAGGGTGAGAAAGTGGGGTTTATTTCCATTTTCCTGCATATGGTTAACCAGTTTTGCCAACACCATTTGTTAAAGAGGCTATCTTTTTTCCAATGTATATTTTTGGCTCCTTTGTCAAAAATCAGTTGACTGTAAGTCTGTGGGTCTGTTTCTGAGTCTTCTCTTCTGCTCCATTGGTCTATGTATCTGTTTTTGTGCCAATACCATGCTGTTTTTATTACTGTAGCTTTGTAGTAGAGTTTAAAGTCAGGTACTGTGATGCCTCCTGCATGATTTTTATTGCTAAGAACTACTTTGGCTATCCTGGGCTTTTTGTTTTTCCAGATGAATTTAAGGACTGATTTTTCTATGTCTGTGAGAAGCGTCCTTGGCAATTTCATGGGTATTGCATTGAATTTGTAGATCAGGGTTTGCTATGTTGCTGAGGCTGCTCTAGAACCTGCAATCCTACTGTCTCAGCTGCCTACATACTAAGATTACAAGCATGTGCCACCTCGCCTGGCTAGAATTGGTTTTTTGTTGGTTGGTTGATTAGTTGATTAGGGTTTTTTTTGGTTTTGTTTTGGTTTTGGTTTTGGTTTTTTTGTTTGTTTGTTTTGGTTTGGGTATTGGAAATTGAATCCAGAGACATTTTACCTCTGAGCAAAACTCCCAGCCCTTTTTATTTTTAATTTTGAAACAGGGTCTCACTAAGTTGCTGAGACTGGACTTGAGCCTGCAATCCTCCTGTCTCAGCCTCCCAAGTACTGGGATTACAGGCGTGTGCCACCACGCCCATCTGGTTTAGAGTTGGGGTTTTAAGAGCTCCAAAATGCAGGCACCATCTGTCCCCCTCCTGCCACACTCTGTCTGCAACATCAGAACAAAGGAAATAGGAGATTTACCTCAAAGTGAAGCCTTTCAGGATTATTCCTGGGGCATTCGGAAACCCCATTTTGATAGCATGCGGCTGCCTAGTGCAGGTTCCCAGAGAGGCACCAGAGGAGAGAAGAGTTTCTGAGGATTTTGAAGCATCCCAAAGTCCTCATTTTGTGGAAGGAAAAACCAAGATACGCAAAGTAACTCACCCAGGACCACTCAAACTAGGAGCAGAAGTGAAATGGAACTAAGATGATCTGCTTCCTGAATTAGTGCTCTTTTTCCATTATACCTCCCGTCAATCTCTCACAGAGTATGACTCCTAATACAGTAACATTTGAAAAATATCTGCCTCTGCAAACTCCATGCATGGGGGGTGAGCTGCCCCGCTTCTGACCTCATGAACCTCAGAGACCCCTACCCTACCCAACAGATACAACGGTATCCACAGCGAATGACAATTCTGCCTCCTTAATTGCTATAACTGAGGTGTGCATGAGGCGGGTAAATAGAAAACAGAAAAGCATTGCTGTCTCTGCTGATAAGGATAACAGATGTTCTCAGACGTGACACCTGAGCAGGATTCCCCAGGACAAATGGAAGCGCCACAGACAGGTGACAGGAAAGTGTGTTCTGGATAAGTGCCACCATTCCAACCTTGGGCCTCGCACTCCCAGAATCAGGGTTCCCTGCTCCCATCACAAGCTCCTGACCCAAACCCTGCTTCTTCACGTCTGTACATACAGTCCCCATCCTCTTGGTCCTTACTACCATTTTCAGAAAAGTGTTTAAAATCAGGACAGAAAGAAAGCCCCAAGCTTCACAACTGATCGCCATGTGCTACTTAGCAAGAGCACGTGCCTCTCCCAAATTCTGCAGTGTTGCTCAGCTCTCCTGGCCCCAAGCTGGTTTTTCTCTCCAAACATCATGAACCTCCAAATCCAATCCAAGCCTGTACCAAAATTCCATTTCCTGTCATAAAGATGAGACCTCCGGATCAGCCTCTTCTCAACCCACTGGAAGTCTGAACCTTCTTCTATTAATGAAATCTCAACTCACTCTTTCTCTCTCTGTCTCTCTCTCTCTGTGTCTCTCTCTGTCTCTCTCTGTCTCTGTCTCTGTCTCTCTCTCTCTCTCTCTCTCTCTCTCTCTCTCTCTGTGTGTCTCTCTCTCCAAGCTATGCCCCCAGCCCTTTTTATTTTGTTTACTTATTTATGCCCCCAGCTCTTTTCATTTTGTTTACTTATTTATTTATTTTATTTTGAAACAGGGTCTCATTAAGTTGCTGAAGCTGGCCTTGAACCTACGATCCTCCTGTCTGAGCTTCCCAAGGACTAGGATTACAGGCATGAGCCACTTCCCCAGTAGGTAAAACTTATAATTCTGATATAAGTGGCACAATCATAGAACATCATATATTTGTGGGTTACAAGCATAAAGTTTCAATTATAAACATAATGTGTACTACAAGGATTCAGTTACAACAATCTCATTTTTTTTTTTCAATATGCTAAGAACTTTTCTCCAACCTTGTCTTCTCCCATAGTATTATCAGTAGCAGCATCTACAGAAATAAGTCCCCAAACACACGGCGGTAGTAAGAATGAAAGCAGCCCTCCCATGTGAAGTCCACAGTCCCCAGCATGAGCGTGCAGATTTCTTCTCTGAGGAATAAAGGGCAAGCATTGTTTTGTTTTTAAACAAAACACCTAAACCAAGCCTGCTGGTACACATCTGTAATCCCAGTACTTGGGGGACTGAGGACTGCAGGTCTCAGACCACCTCAGCAATATAGGGAGACCCTCAGAAACTTAGCGAGATCCTGTTTCAAAATAAAAAATAAATAAATAAATAAAAAAGCTCTTGTACTTACAAGATCACATCAAAGTCAATCACTAAACTGACCAGGAGATAGGGGGAGGGTGGGTGGGAATTGGGGAAGGGTTAATGAGAAATATGTGCATGGATGTCTTTACCTGTACTAGCTTGTACCCAACAAAAATGTGTGATTAACCCTGTTGTACCCAAGAAATGTATAAAAATCCATGCTAAAAAATAAAATAAAAATAAATAAATAAATATCCTTCAAAGAAATTAACTATCTAGAGAAAAATTATCTCTGGGTCTATTTTTTTTTTAATTTCCTACTCTTTTTTTCTTTTGTTCTATTTTAGTTTACACTATCCCCCTCACCCCCTTGATTTCTTATTTGAGACAACTGCCTTGTGATCCAGGGGCTGTGGTCTTAAATAAATGAGGCTCACATATCAATTTATTATAGTTCAAAGCAGGAAATAAAAAAAATAAAACATAAAAAAAGCTGGGGATATAGCTCAACGCTAGAGTGCCTCCAGCTTCAATTCCTAGTAACACACACACACACACACACACACACACACACACACACACACACAGTACTAAACCAGATAAACTTCCATCAGAGGAATTTTAAATAATAGAGAAGTCAGCAGGGTCAAGAGTTTTAGGATCAGTTCCCCTAAATTTCCACTTTAAAATTCTCAGATTGTATATAATTCCAAGGTTTTCCCAACAGTTCTTGAGGCTGTCCAAATTAGGAGACTTGTGGTACAAACAAGAAAAAGTGAAGGTCAGTTTAAATGCCAAATGTTCCTAAGTTAAATAAAGACTTTTTTCCCCCCTATAATGCTGGGGATAGAATGAATCCAGCATCTTGCCTTGCTAGGCAAGTGCTCTATAACCTAGCTCTACTCCCAACACTGAACTCTATTTGGATTCTAATATTATACTGAGTTCATTTTAATGAGGTTCAAGCAACATAAATGGAACCTTGAGAGTTTTTCTACCTAATTCTATTATATTTTTTTCCAGATTACCTGCCTGGCATCCATGGCTAACCATGAGGAAAGGACCCTTACTATTTTAGTGTCCGATACTTACAATTACATAATTCAGTCACTATCAGCTAACAGTAGCATTTAAAACAATAATAAAATACCTTTAATAGCCAGAGATGGTAGCACATGTCTATAATTCCAGTACTTGGGAGGCTGAGAAAAGAGAATCGCAGGTTCAAAGCCAGCCTTGCCAATTGAGCAAGGTTTAGCAACCTAGTGAGACCCTGTTTCCAAGTAAAAAATAAAATGATCCGGGAGTGTTGCTCAGAGGTAGAATACTCCTGGGTTCAATCTCCAATACCAAATAACAACAACAAGAATAACAACAACAACAAAAAACACCTTAGGTTGCCCCTTTTAAATATTCTGCTTTTCCGAGTAACAAAATACAAATACTTGATTGAGTACTAGAATCAATACCTTGTATTGATTACAAATTTTCTACTCTGAAAGGTGGGTCTGAAGCTCAGTAGCTCAGTGGTGGAAACTTTGCCTATTTTGCAAGAGGTTCTGGGTTGGATCACCAGTACTGCAAAACAAAATCTTTAGTTCAACTTAATTAATTTTAAGTTACCTCCTCCAAAAAATACCCTAAATTTATCTAAGTGACTCTTTCCAAATCATTAGTATCTTATTAATTACTTTATGGTCAATTGCTAATGTAGACCTTCCTAAACCCATCAAGACACTTTGAAAACCATATCCCAGGAAAAATTTCTCTTGGAAAAAAAAATATTTTTATTTAGTCAATAAAGGAGCTTGTGAGGAATCAAGTATTTTTCTTAGATTTTTATAACCAATAAGTAAGTTCAATCCATTTCTTAGGCAACTTAAACAGCAGAGTAATAAAAGTAGTAGACACAGCACAATATCAAATTTCCTTTATTTTGGCAAACCACTTTTTTAGATATTTCTAGGAAAACCATAGACAGTTTTTTTAATTATTACTTTTATAAGTACCAAGATTCTTTGCATTTATCCTCTGACTTTTTAAAAATCTAATTTCTAATGGCATAATTAAGTTCAAAGTGGTTTAAACTATAATCAACGTCTTTGGGGTATTAGAACTCACTTCTGGTTCAAATGAAGCATCAGAAAATTGTTCATGGTGTTGTCCTGGGAAAGCAAGGTATGCCAATTTAAACTCCCCTGGGGCTAATTAAAGGAGTTGGAAATAATTGATTAAGAATGGTATTTAACGACTGGCATGGGGATATTTACCTTATTTTAAAAAATCAAACACATGTGGCTATTATGCCCTACAAAAGATGTACAGGCTGAGAGAAATAAAAGGCAAGCGAGGCCTCCAAGTACAGAATGTGGGTGTTAATAGGTGAATGTTCCTGTTTCAAGGCTAAAGCCCATCTCGTTCCATCATCCTAGATGAGAAATACCTATAAAAACTTAAATTGAGCAAGAAATATACCACTTGCGAAAACTTTGAAATAGTTATTGTTTTTTGAGGTCTATTCTTTTGGAAAAAAATAATAAGTGAAGGATTAAAGCATTCAAATAGATATATAAATCACATATCAGGACTGATTTATGATTTCCAACCTACTTAATGCATCTTTGTGGATTTCATTGAAATAGTCGCAGAATTGAAAACTCGCAGAGCCCCTGGTGGGCCCTGGGCTCTGAGACTGTGGGTGGATGGGGTGAGGGAACAAGGTCACCCTGGAAAGCAAGAGGAGCTTCGCTGCAGTGAGGTAGGACAGAAGAAATAAAAGAGGTGGTTACAAAGTAGACACAAAGGAAAACGTAAATTTAATATGACAGCCTGTGCTAAAAAGTTCCATATACCTTCCCTCCTCAAGCCAGCTCTCTCTCCCAGGCCCGTCATTCCCAAATTTCTGGGAAATCTACAAATCTTCACTCAAGATCTTAAAGTTACTAGAAATTTATTCACTTATGATAATTGCCTTGTGCACTGTTAATTACCTCACCAATAAATAATTTAAGCAAGAGAGATAAAATATCTTGAGAAATCTAGGGGATTTTTCAGCTTATTCTTTTTTTTTTTTTTTCTCCTTTTTTGGTACTGGGGATTGAATCCAGGACAGGAGTGTCCTACCTTCAAGCTGCACCCCTAGCCCTTTATTTATTTATTTATTTATTTATTTATTTATTTATTCATTCATTCATTCACTCACTTTTGTTAAAAACAGATTTTAGGGAGGCCATAAGTGATGAAAAAAACTCACAAAAGCAAAAGTAGCTCAGCAAGATGATTTACTTCTTTGCAGCCGAGTGCAGCAAGCACGCTGCTGGGCAGTCCACGCAGTCTTTTATCCCCTACCGCAGAGGCCACTGCGCCGTCCCCCATTGGCTGGAGTAAACGTCACAATCTAATCTGGTTGGCTGATTTTCCCTGGGCAGATTTTACAAAAGGAGAAAGATGAAACCAGTAGATCCAAGAGTAGACCATACACACAACCAAAATGGATACCTAAAGCTACAGTTACAAAATGGAGCCTGCCAATTTCTATGTGATCTTGTAACTTCAGTAGAAAAGATCGCTTTCCTTTCTTACACTTTGAAACAAGGTCTTAGCTGGGCATGGTGGCGCGTGCTTGTAATCCCAGTATTAGGAAGGCTGAGACAGAAGGATGGCATGTTCAGGACCAGTCTCAATAACTTCGTGAGGCCCTCGGCAACTTAATGAAACCCTGTTTCAAATAGGTCTGGAGGTATAACTCAGGTAGAATGCCCCTGGGTTCACAAAATATAATAAAACAAAATAACAAAATTTTAAAAAAAGAGCCACGAACCCATCAAAACCCATCTCTCACTCTGGAGGCAGCCTGGATTCTCCCTTGAATGTGTATTCTTTGCTCTCCTAAATAAATGTTTGTGTCTCTGACGTGCATGCTGAAATTCTTTTCCATCAGGTAAGCCAAGGTCCTGAATTGAATCCCCCTTCCCTACCAAGAACTCCCTGGACATTCTCAGAATCATCCCTTCTCTGGCATTAGGACAATTCTTCTTCAGGGTTCACTTTTGTTTCTTATTCCAGTGTGAAAATGGAGAGTTGTTTCTATATTTACAGAAAATTTTTATATATAAATACAAAGGCAGTTAGGCCATAAGTAACAGAGACTTATGATGAATGACCAGATCATCTTCAAATTCCTGTAAATTGAAATTATAGTTAAAAGAAGGCAGGAGTTCAAATACAAGCTCTGCTACTTACTGAATATTTGACCTTGACTAGAGCACTTTGTGTTTATAAATCTTCGTTCTCTTGTTGGTAAACTAGAGAAAAAAGTAAAACCTTCTCACTGTCGTTAAAAAGGCTTACTTGTAGTAGGGGTGGCCTGAGTCAGGAGGATGGTGGGTTCAAAGCCAACCTTTGCAATTTAGTGAGGCTGTCAACAGCTTAGTGAGACCTTGATTCCAATTAAAGAATAAAATAGAGCTGGATGTGTAGCTTAGAGGTAGAAAGTCCCTGGGTTCCATGCCCAGCACCACAATAAATACATACGTACATACATACCTAATAAAAAGGATTACTTATGCTGAAGATGTATTTCAATGGAGAGCACTTGCCCAGCCCTTGAGAGAGTCATGGGTTCAATCCCCAGCACTACAAAAAAAAAAAAAAAAAAAAGCCTCACTCATAGCAAGCAGAGTTCCACAATTATAGCCATTGTTGATTTTACTATAGCAAGATCTAGAAAGAAGAAACAGTCCTTTCTAGGCGATAGGTCAGAGGAAACAATGTAAGACTAAAGAACAATGTCTTTATAGTCCAATAAAAGATGTCAATGTTTGCAAGGTTCTCTTCAGCAGCAGAAAATTGAAAAAATTAAAAAAATAAAACCCAAAAAAGCCCTTTCAGAGACTAGATTATTTTCGTTAATTCTGTTTGTTTTCAAAATAAATAAGAACCATGGTAATGAACCTTGAAAATCTATTGTCTTTCAGCTTCTGGTTTTAATATTATAATTGATGACCTTGGAGGCAATTAAACCATTAATTAGAAATCTGCATTGATGCAAAGTAGAGAGGAAATCAACTACTTCAATTTTAGCTTCTGACATATTTACACTCTAAATCAAAGCTTTTGTTAAGTTAAACCAGAAAGAGCTATTTAGCATAAGAAAGAGTTAACACTCGCTTAGGTATTCCTCCACCCCCACTTTTTAAAAGAGGTTTGTTGGAAAACACTTGACAAATCTGCCTTTAAAAGCACATGCAAAAATATTGTGACTGCCCTTTCCACAGCCTTCCGAGGAAACTTAGCCCATGGGAAAGAAATCATGGTTGTCAAAATAATAAGCAAACTGCATTTTACAACTATCAAGAGAAAAAGAAGCCTTTTTTTTTTTTAATTTTATAGTTTTGGGTTTTTTTGCATGTCCTAGTGTGTGATGACTAATAATGACCAGCAGAAGGGCAGCTGAGCGTCTGTTTGTTGGCCATCTTTCCAAAAGAATCTAACAAAATCCATGCTGTATTTCGCCTACAGCCAACCAAATGCTGCTGCTCATTTAAAGAACAACGAAAAAGAAAAAGAAAGAACAACTAAATATTCATGGACATGAACTTTTTTTTTTTTAAACATCTATAAGTTGTGGTTTCTTGTTAGAGACTGTAATAGTAATAAGTTTGAGTGGACAGCTGTTTTCCATCTGTTTTCTCAGAAACTTTTACTCAAGTATTTACTTCTCATAGTGTTGAGTGACTATAAGACCCATACTACCTTTCTAAGGATGAGAAAGGAAAGAACATCAAGGAGGTATATTTGCTTTTGAATAGCTAGTTACTCAGCACATCCCTTTACTTGAAAGTGAGGGTCTACTCTTGTATATTAACTTCAAAAACTACTTAATCACCTTCAAGGCCCTGGATTCCATTCTTAGTACCAAAAAAAAAAAAAAAAAAAAAAAAGAAATAGCCAACCTAATCTCACACAAGATGAGCTGTGTTACTTTTCTAGATGCAAAGTATGAAAATTCTATGAAGACAAGCAACTACTAACATCAGAAATTTTTATTCAAGCCCTTTTACGTAAACGCACACTGCTGAGTCTGGGGGAAGGCATGCAAAGATAGAGGAAGCTCGGTGTCCACTCCCAAAGACTAGAATTTGGAAATGCACTGAGGCTGGGGGTTAGTTCGGGGGTAAAGCACGGGCTTCATCTGTACAGGCTCTGGGTTCAGTCCCCAGCACCAAACCAAAAAAGGGAAAAAAAAAGAAATGAATTACGTGGCACTTAAAAACTAAACTCCCTCCCTCTTTCCTTATTTTTCACGAGCAGGACTTTTTTATGGTATTACTTTTGCCCTATGTCTCTATTTTTCTATTATCATCTGTTGTGTTGATTCAATGACTATTGCTTTGACACTACATTTTTTATTTTCTCCACTCATCTGAGGCTCAATTTTACATTTAAAGGTTTTTACTAGAGCCTGGCGTGGTGGCACATGCTTATAATCTCAGTACTTAGGAGTTTGAGATAGAAGGATCACAGGTTCAAAGCTAGCCTCGGCAACTTAGCAAGGCCCTCTGCAACTGAGACTCTGTTTCAAAATAAGAAATAAAACCGGGTGGGGGTTGGTGGTATAACTTGGAGATAAAATGCCTCTGGGTTCCATCCCCAGTACCAAAAAAAAAAAAAAGTTTTTCATTGGGCATGGTGGTGCATGCCTATGCTCCTCGGAAGGCTGAAATAGGAGGATCACGGGTTTCAGGACAGCTTCAGCAAGTAGTGAGATTCTCTGCAACCCAGTAAGACCCTGTTTCAAAACAAAAAGTAAAAAACAGGCTCAGGGTATAGCTCAGAGATAGAATGCCCCTGAACTCAATCCTCAGTACCACAATAAATAAATAAATAAATAAATAAATAAATAAATAAATAAATAAATGATTTCAAATGAATGTCAGAAAAGACGTAGACTCTACCTTTTAAAACTTGATCCTAGATGAGGAGCCGTAATACATTTTTGTTAATTTTCTGGACATTAAGTAACTGTACCATATCCCAGCCCTGTGTTCTAATTCTCTATGGTTCTAACAAGGAAAACCTATAACTCAGAATCTGATGTCCATTTCTTCCAAAAATCTAACTAGCATTTATCTCATTGAGATAATCTTAAATCTCTAATCCTGTATATTGGGGGGGGAGTTATGAAAGCAAGACAGGGAGATAAGGTACATCCCTGGTATATATCCCGCTTTTTACAATAACGTATGCCATAAGGAAACTCACTCTATCCACCACTTCCCAGGCAAAGCTCTGCTGCGCTGATGGATGTGCTCACCCCCAGCTCTCAGTCTTTCCAATTCCTTGCAATCATTCTGATGCATAAAAAAGAAGTATTGTATGGCTAAAGGTATTTTGGGTATCTAAATCCATACTGGTTTCTCAAATTATGTAATAATGTATCACCAGTAAAACTTAATTACTTCAAGCTTGGCATGGTGGTGCATACCTGTAATCCCAGTACTTGGGAGGCTGAGTTTGAAAATAAAAAAATAAATAAAATAGGACTGGGGGTGTAGCTCAAAGGTAGAATGCCTCTGGGTTCAATCCTCACTACCACACAAATACACACAAAAAAAATTATTTCAATTTATAAAAATATTTGCAGTTCTGAATTTTGCTACTTAAAGAGGTTCCTCACTTCTTTCTGAGGCCTCACTTTCTTTCCTGGGTCTCACTTCTTTCCTCTTTAAAACATGGCGATTACATTTTGTGTATTATTCTTTCCAAAAGAAAAATTCTAATGTATGCTCCGGACAGTAGTGATGCCCATAGCTATCTACAGTTTTTTTTTTTTTTTTTTTTTTTTTTTTTTTTTTTTTTTTTTTGATACTGGGTATGGAACCCAGCGGCATTCTTTTCTGAGCTACACCCTCAGCTCTTTTTATTTGTTATTCTGAAACAAAGCCTCTCTAAGTTGCTGAGGCTGTGTTCTATGATCTTGTCTCAGTCTCCCAAGTATTAGGATGATAAGCATGGGCCACCACACCCAGCCTCCAGTTTTCTACTTTTATTCAACTAGTTACCCTAATTAGGGAATGTACACATTACCAAGGAAGACAATTACTGATCAGGTGTAGGATATGCTCCATCTCAATACCCCCAACCCTACCTCCAGGGAGGTCTAACAAAACCTCAGTTTCTTTTGCTGAAATTCACATTTTCCTCTTACTGACGTCCATACTTTCTGTTATGATGTCTCATAAATTTAATTATTTGTTCAAAGGAGAACCAAAGCTCAATGCCCCAAACTCTGATTTCCACAAATACGGATGTAGTATTGATTTCTAAAAAAGTTTACTGTCATATTACCATAATTCTATAGAACCCAGTATATCTCTTACTAAATTATCCCACGTATGGGTCACTGTTTTGTCTTAAGTCACTTACCGCCCCACTTCATCCTTGCAAATTATGTGTGGCGCAGCTCCCTTGTCAGCTTCCTGGAGGGAGCTTTACCTGAGGGAGAAAACCACTTTCTGGCAGAAAGGCTCCCTTGACTCCAGTGCTACCTCCGCCAGCCACATAACTGCTGCAAATATGGACCAGTCTAGTGCCCGTTGCCACACACATGAATTCCTTCAACGAGCAATAATTTTCTCTCCCTTTCTGAGAGTGTCAAAGTGTCAAAGGAGAATACAAGAATGCCTGAAGCTGTGTAGCCTCAAGTAATTTACATGTGCAGGGTGCCCCAAGTTACAAGATGTATTGCATTATCTGTAGGTGCTTTATTTATTTATTTATTTATTTATTTATTTATTTATTTATTTATTTTTTGTGGTACTGGGGATGGAACCCAGGGGCATTCGACCTCCGAGCTATACTCCCAGCCCTATTTTTTATTCTTTATTTTGAAACCGAGTCTCACTAAGTTGCGGAGTGCCTCACTAGGTAGGTGAGGCTAGCCACGAACCTGGATCCTCCGGTCTCAGCCTCCCAAATGCTGGGATTACAAGCGCGCCACCACACCCGGCTTTGTAGGTGCTTTATGATATGAATGGCAATGGGCTAATCATTATGTTTCTAGCACTGTGGAACATTAGGTGGCATTTGTCACTTGCTTAAAGGAAAAGTTCCATGGAATATTACCATCAAAGAAAAAAATTAATCCTTATAAGGAGATTTCACAGATTCCCATGTCCTATCAGAGGTAACATCAGTAATCCTAACTTTTTATTCTAATACTTAGATTGAGAAGTCCTCAGAAACTGCTTTAAGAATAAGTTATTTCAGGGGGCTATGGTGGCACACACCTGTAATCCCAGTATTTGGAAGTCTGAGACAGAAGGATCGCAGATTCGAAGCTAGCCTCAGCAATTTAGGGAGGCCCTTGGGAGGCTGAGACAGGAGGATTACAGCCTCAGCAAGTAGTGAGACTCTCATTAACCTAGCGAGACCCTGTTTCAAAGTAAAAATAAAATAGGGCTGCGACTGTAGCTTGGAAGTAGAACACCCCTGGGTTCAATCCCTAGTGCCACACTCAAAAAAAGATCCTGTTTTCAAGTACAACATAAAATTGGTCTAGGGGTGTAGCTCAGAGGATTGAATATCCCTGGTTTCAACACACACACACACACACACACACACACACATACACACACACACACACACACACACACACACACACACTGAATTATTTCACCGAGGCATAGTGGGGCAACCCTGTAATCCCAGTACTTGGGAGGCTCAGGCAGGAGGGTGGTAATTTTAAGGCCAGCTGGAACATAGCAAGAGTATCTTAAATAAATCAAAAACTTTTTTTTAAAGGACTGGGGATGTAGCTCAGTGATAAAGCAGCTCTAAGGTTCAATCCCCAGTACCAAAAAATACTTAAATAAAATATTCCATCAGGATTATTCTTAGTATTTTTTTTTTTTTTTTGTACTGGGGATTGAACACAGAGGCATTCTCCTCTGAGCTACACCCCCAGAACTTTTAAAAAATATTAATTTATTTATTGTGGTGTTGGAGATTGAACCCAGGGACATTCTACCTCCAAGCTATACCCTCAACACTATTTTATTTCTAACTCTTGAAGCAAGGTCTCGCTAAGTTACTGAGGACCTCACTAAGTTCTTGAGGCTGCTCTCAAACCTGCTCTTGTCTCAGTCTCCACAGGATTACAGGTGTGCATCGCCACACTTGGCCATTTGACTTAACTTTTAGAGGCTAAACATGGATATCACCAAAGTCTGGCTTCTAAGCTGTTGGCATCTTCTCGGTGTTTACAAGAAAGGGATGATTTACCTCCAAGTAGTGTTTTGTTTTTGACTTTGTTTTTTGCAGTGCTGGGAATGAAACCCAAGGCTTCAAGCATGCTAAGCAAGCACCCCACCCCTCAGCTATTCCCCCAGCCCCAATATTGAATTAAAACTGAGTTGCACCCAAAGAAGCAAAGCCAGCAGGCATCAAGAAACCTCGTGACTTGCTTGCTGAGTTCTTGCAATTTCAGGCATTTGTCAATGGCCTCCCCCCATTGCCCCTCAGCCTCCCCTGCTCACATGGCCCAGCTTCAGGGCCCCCAGCAGCCTTGTGGCACAGTGCTGAGATGCTGCAGATCCCCAGGACTCCCCTCCCCACCCAGGCAAGCTCTCCTGGCCTCCCTGATCTTTGTTTACCTCGTCCAAGTTGGGATTCTTGGCCAACTGGCAACACCAGAGGGGGAAGAACTGCAATGTCTTCAGTGCATTAAATCTTCATATCGGCCCCTGCCTGACTTGGTAAACCTTGATGTTGGCTTTGTTCTCTTTTTTTTCAAGCATGACAAACAAGTGGTTTTTCTTTTTCACTTTAATGATTCTCTCAACAAAAAAGGGGATAGTGTAGGGCTTTCTCCGGGGCTGATAGGTGTTTCTGTTTAATGAGGTTTTTATTATACTGTATTGGCTTCCCTGAAAAGAAATTACGAGTGGCAAACAGCTGATAATAGAACAAGACTGGAAGAAACAATAACCAACAGGGGAAAGAACCAGTGAGGTAGCAGATGCACACGCTGTAGCGGGGGATTAAATGCCACTTCCATTCTCCCAGGCCACCATTGTGCTAGCAGAAAAAGTGAACGTGGCCACTTACGTGCCAGTTACATGTGTGCGAAAGACACGGATATAGATACAGGCTCGGCTCAACTGCCATCTGTGGAGGAAGAAGGGTGGTGAGCTCAGTCTAGACAAAGATGAGCGAAGCTGGGAGTGCAGGTTTACAAGGGCTGGTCGGTTGCCATGGAAACTAATTGGAGCTAATAAGTAAAGGGACATTTTAACTGTAGAAACAGAATAGGAGGGGCTATTCTTCAATAATACCGTTACCTACAATTAATCTTTCATTTTAGGAGTGTCCTTACTTAATTCCTGTGATGATGCTGTTCTCTGCGCACAGACTCCCTCTGTTTGTCCTGACTTTAAAATGCTGGATATCATCTTTTAGAATGTGCTGTATTTTAGGCTTAGATTTTTCAAGACAGAATCAATTTCGTTTGTTTTTTTTTTCTTTCCCCCCTTAAAAAATAAACTGTTTGCAGATGGCAAAGAGAAAGGAAGGGGAGTAATGGAAAATTCTTAACTTCTAAGCTGACACTCCGCTGAGCGAGGAAGCTGGCTACAGAAAGCGGGGAGCTGGGACTTTATCCTGCAGCACCAGCTTCAGGTTTAGGTTTGAGTTGATTCCCCCGAACAAAAGCATTTCAGAACACCAAGGAAAAAATGCGTCTTTGTGGGCTCACTTTACAACACTTTTGAAAGGTAGTGTGTACAGCCACTGCGCGGAGCAAGCATGGAGACCAGGATCTATTGCACATGTGCATTTTTTTTTTTCTTTTAAAACAAGTAGTAAGCAGGGCCAATAGCTGAAGTTATCAATAAAAGAGAAGTAGTAACTTAGATTTAATGAAAGGCTTACCATTAAGAATGGAATAAAATGTTCACATTAAAAAAACATTTTAAACAATAATGTAGGTCACAGTCGGGCCCATTTGGGAAATGTCTTATAGAAGGAAGGTTACAAGCAGAAGGTTGATAAAATATATTGATTTAACACCTTTACAGTCTCTTAGGTTTTACTTTTGTAACTCAATTTATAGTTTAAGAGAATGCAAACTACCTTAATAATGTCTCCGGGGTCTTCAAATCTGTTAAGGTAATCCAGATTTCCAGACAAAGGTCTGGTTGGATTAACCATTACAATCCCTTCCCTCCTCCCCCGCAAAAAAAGGGAAAAAAATTGCCGTACAATAATTGGCATTATTAAAATTTTATGGTGCCCCAGGGAAGTTTTAGCCCTGCCCTGCCACTGGCCATTGTTGAAAATGCTTCTGTTGATTGTGTATCTGGATTCAGGCGATTAGGAGTAGTGGCTTTGTGAACACACTGTATATTAAAAAACAGACGCCTCATACTCACTTCTGGGAAGAAACTGAGCCAATGGATCAGGACTCCCACCTCTAATTCCCTTTCCCCCTCCTTCTTCACAGCCCAGTTATAGGAAAAATTTACTATATGAAAATAATAGTTCCCTAATCTTGTGCTTCAAACAATTGTACCAGGAGTAATTTTAAAGCTTCTTAATATAATATTACACAAAAATTCCTGAAAATTGGCCAAGCTAATCAATTCAACATTGCTAGATGCTGAAATAATTCTGTTTGCAATACTGATACTCCAAATATTAGACACATATTTATAATGTAGATTTTGATGCTTTACACAAGTTCAAAGTGTTTCTCCCTTTCCTTCCCTCCCCCCACAGGTGCTGTCAGGGAACTGATCACATTTAAAATTCCTATTTAAAATTTAAAATTCCTATTTTCTCTTTAAGATGATCAAAATTCAAGCTGGGCATGGTGGTGCATGCCTGTAATCCCAGTACTTGGGAGGCTGAGAGAGGAGGATCACAGGTTCGAGGCCAGCTGCAGCAATTTAGCAAGGCCCTCAGCAACTTATGAGACTCTGTTTTAAAATAAAATAGCAGCCAGGCATGGTGGCACATGCTTGTAATCCCAGCATTTGGGAGGCTGAGACTGGAGGATCCGGGTTCGCGGCCAGCCTCAGCTACTTAGTGAGACCCTCCGCAACTTAGTGAGACCCTGTTTCAAAATAAAGAATAAAAAATAGGGCTGGCAGTGTAGCTCAGAGGTAGAATGCCCCTAAGTTCAATCCCCAGTACTGCAATAAAATAAAATAGAGCTAGGGGTGTAGCTCGGAGGTAGTAGAATGCCCCTGGGTTCAATCCCTAGCACCAGAAAAAAAAAAAAAAAAAAAAAAATTCCTTAGATATCTGGTGGAATTTTTGAAATGATAAGATTCATAAGTAATTAATTTATTGCCAGATATTTCCTTAAATACTATAACAAGTATAGCTATTTTCTGATTCAGATTGCTATCAGAGTAATTAGTTCTATAAAACAATTCAGAGAAAAGGAATGCTCATAAGAAGGGTGTACTGAGATGACTAAAAATTGAAAACATTTCAAAGCAAAATTGTTAATGAGCTGCTGGAGCTGTATGGACATTACAAGTGCGATTAGCTAGAAGCCAATAAAAATAATCAATGACAGAGTGGCAGCTCCCTGGTAGCAATCGCCTTTACAAAGAGATGTCTGTAAAAGCAGGGAGTGATTAAAAAGCCACCTTTATCTACGGGAGCGCGTGCAATTTTCCAGGAGCAGAAACGAAAATGCTTTTTATTGAGCCTTTCTGAAGTTGAGCCCGTGGCACACACCGAGGAGCTGTACGTGGGAATAGAGAAGTTTCTGCTCTCAGCTGCGCCCCTCACCCGCGCCCTACCAGGAATGCCAAAGGCAGCCAGGATCTAATCAAAGGAAGGTAGGAGTTTAGATTTCCAAATGTAGATGTCACATCTCAGTGCAAACTACTCCCACATTTAACACTTTATCAGCATGTCAAGACGAATCTTTTATCTCCCGTGGGGGGGAAAGTGGCTTGCTGAGACGATTGCCCTCAATAGATTGGCTGTAAAAGATTTTTAGTGTTTCTGAGCATCCTACCGAGGGTTCCCGTCGTCCGGGAGGAACACAAAGAGTTGTGAAAAGTAACGCACAACTGCCCACCAGAATAATGCGGTCCGTCCACCTTCCCTTTAGCACCTCCCACTCCTCCTTTTTATAGCCATCCTTTCTCTCGAAAATCTCAGGTTACTTCGCTGGGAGTTCGCAGACCTCCAGTTCCAGCCCTGCCCTCAGCCTCCAATCAGTAAGAGACGCCCAGCCCCAGCAATTGGATTGGGCAGCCCGTCTTGACACACCACTGCGCTGAGTGCTTGAGGACGTGTTTCAACAGATGGTTGGGGTTAGTGCGTGTCATCACATTCGAGTGGGGATTAAGAGAAGGAAGGCTGCCTTGCTGGAGCTGTGTGGTCTTCTGCAAGTGAGAGTTGCAGGCGATACAACTCCTTGGCTTTTGGAAGAGGAGGAATTCGTATTCAGCAACCACAAGAAAAGCAGATTTTTTTTTTTCCAGGTAAAGTAAAAGACGCCTAATGCTTCTCTTTCTTTTTTCTTGCCATAGTTTTGAATGGAATGCTAGCACAGCACACTTGTCAATGCCAGTTGTTGCTGTCCCATCAATGCTGCTATTGTACAGCTGACAGATAACAGTGCACAGAGCTTGATGACTGGCTGTCTCTACAGAACTAACACTTCTCGTGCCTGGCTTTTGAAAGTGTAGCTAAGAAAAATGTCTTTCGGAGCCGTGGTTGGACCCTTTCAGATCCCCACTCTGTACTCAAAATGCTGAATTGCTCCCGAGGAATGAGAAAGGCCAAAAAAGCAATGATGTTAGTTTTCAAAATAAGAATTGAGTTTCAAACTGTTGCACTACACGACTCAATCATTAGAGGTTCTTTTAGGAGTCTGTCGTGCGTGGAGCCGCTGCAGAAGTGGAAATGCTTTGTTAACTGATTTGTGCGAGGTAGGTTGCATCTGATTTAGGATGGAGCAAAGTGGTTCTTAAAAATTTGGGGAGTTGGGAAGTTTGGAAACTCCTTAGAAGGGGCTACCCTCTGAGTGGCGGAGAGGTCGGCTTTAAAACAAAAATGCTTGGAGCTAGAAGAAAAGCAGAAGAGGAGGAAGGAGGAAAATGCTCCTTAGCTTGCCCTTTTGCAGCTGCAGGGGGAGCAGATGGAGGTAATTCATTTGTAGATCTGTTTGTGAAAGTTTTACAAGTCATGGAAAACTCAAGTTGCATATCTGTAATGGATCATTAAAGTCACTACTTTTACAGGCTTTTTAACGGGCTATCTGAAGTGTTAATTAAATGTAAATAGATGTTCGGGCCTGGTTATAAACAAACAAAAGGGTTTTAATTACAAATTAGTCATTGGGAGTTAATGGTCATCCAGTCCCTGAGCAGCAAAAAATGAGTTGTCATCTCTGTGCAGCGACCACTGTCCCTACAGCACCCACCAAGATTCCACTGAATGGAATACAAGGAGGTTTAGACGCCGTGCTTAACTTGGGGTATAAACAAGACCTTCTGAATCTGTGCTGTATTTTTACTTGAAATTTAACATGATTTTCCATGATCAAAAGCTGAAATTTTTATTTTCCAAGTGTTTGAGCAAGAGAGATGAGTTCACTAGTTCCTACTTTGCCATCCTAACCTCGCTCTTTTACACAACGCGTATACACCTGTGGTGTGCAAGAATTCTTGCTCCTACTGGGCTTACTCTAAGCGCATTTGGTGAAGAAACCCACCAGTCTTCACCCCTTACAGGTGAGAGACTCCCAGAATAACGCTGTGTATGAGCTCTTCTGAAATAGGAGCTGGTTAGTAGGTTGAATAGCAAGATTGATGGCTACTACTTTGTGATTTTAGTATTGAACTGCATAAAGATGCCTGTAAAATTATGTCTCAAGTTGCATTTTATATATATATATAAAGCTAGATCATAGATAGACAAGATATGTATTAATATCATAGGTACATCAAGATATAGATCATAGACAATTGATGTTCTTTTTTTTTTTTTTTTTTTTTTTGCGGTACTGGGGATTGAACTCAGGGGCGTTCTACCTCCGAGCTATACCCCCAGCCCTATTTTTTTTTTATTCTTTTATTTTGAAACCGGGTCTCACTAAGTTGCGGAGTGCCTCACTAGATAGCTGAGGCTGGCCGCGAACCCGGATCCTCCGGTCTCAGCCTCCCGAATGCTGGGATTACAAGCGTGCGCCACCACGCCCGGCTGACAATTGATGTTCTTAATACCTCTTTTTAAAAAAAGAAAGTCAAGATATGGACTGAGGGTGTAGCTCAGTGGTAAAGTGCTTGCCTAGCATACAAGAGGCCCTGGGTTTGATCCCTAGCACTGCCAAAAATAATAAATAAGTTAAGATTAAAATAATATGTTTATATAGTGCTTAGGTGTTATTCCAAATGTTCTCTGGTTATGATCTGAAAAATCTTCAGATGATAGTTTTATACTGGTCAGTTATTTCAGCAACTATTATCTGAGTCTCAATATTACATAACCAAAATAGGACTTAGTTCGCAAGCTGAAGTCTTTTGAAATTCCAGTCATTCCATTTTGGCTTTACACTGGAACTGGGGTTTAAAACAATAAAGACAGAAAGGCAGGCGAATGCCTCTTACACCAGGGTCAGAAAGACTTCCACGGCAGGGAGCAGGTACAGCGCTCACCGCCCACGGCATTTTCCAACATCACAGAAGGGTTTCAGGAAAGTAAAGTTTTCTACTTACAGGCTGCATTTCCCCCAGCCCACCCCAGACATGGCGGGAGGACATTCTCAGGAAGGTAAGGTGCTCTTAAGAAATAAGAAGTGAGCGCCCCACAGGCGTGCCTCCGATGTTATAGACTGATCACGGGATTCTCTATATAGGATTTTGACAATATGAGAAAATTGTCTCCCAAAAGTCAATCATATGAAGGTTTAGGCAGGGTGGAAATAAGAAATAAAGTGTTGAAATAATAAATTCAGATCTCAGAGAGGTAAAGTAGTGTTTTCATCCCCCTAACAAGGTGTATGAAGTTACTTAGTAAACTGAAAGGCTTGCTTAGAAGACAGTGCCCACAGGGCAATCCCAGTTTCTAGTCAAAAGCTAAATCTGGCTGGCTGTGGTGGCTCACACCTGTAATCTTGATACTTGGGAGGCTGAGACAGGAGGATCACAGGTTCAAGGCAAGCCTCAATAACTTAGGGAGACCCTTGGCAAGTTAGTGAGACCCTGTTTCAAAGTAAAAAATAAAAAGGGCTATTAGTGTAGCTCAGAAGTAGAGTGTCCCAAGATTCAATCTCTAGTACCAAAAAAATCTAAATCTACCATTCCAGATGGTAAACATTTGGAGACTTATTTATGGTGACTTCTACATACCTTGGTTCGACATTTGGTTTCTTTCTGATAGCGCTTATGCTGGCAACACACATGAAGTTCCCATCAGTATCCCAACAGCTGTAAAAGTGTTTGAGCACACGAGGCATCCCTCCCAGAGATAGCTGGGGTGGGCCGACCTCAGTGCGCACTGCTGTTTCGCCTTCTTTCTGGGTATGTAATAAGGTGATGCACCTAAGAGGTGATCTGAAAGCTTGAGTCATGAAAATCACAAAGTTCATTTTTACGGTGGAGGGGAATACTAAAATACAGGCATTGAAAGAACACGTGGTGCATTATGAGTGGGGACCTTCATCCAGGAACCACTCTTTTTTTCCTTTTATGAAAATGATTGTGATGTCAAACAGACTGTGGTGGCCATTTCCATTGTCAGGGTCAGGACAAGTGGCAAGAGGAATGCTTTCTTTTGCTTTCCTAATTACTCACCCGTACAGGAATGGATAAGGGCTTAGCTCTATTGAGTGTTAGATTTAAAACTCAGTTATTCATTAAATCGATAAAGCAGGATTTCTGAGACTGACCTATATGTAGGATTGAGATTTCCCCCAGCGTTGCCATGTGGATGAAACCAGCTAATGGGTCAGGTCAGGACAGCTGGTTCTTTTTCCTGTGTGCAGGGCATGGAGTAAATTTAAGGGGATTAAACATTTTAAAAGCTGATTCCAAATAGATTATTTTTATCATCATTATTGACTTTAGGGAGGAAAGAAGCTCATGTATAAAATTTTGTCTATGGTCTTATGATAAACTCACCTTTACATTAATGGGGGGGGGAAAGTTGAAAGAAAACATTTTATGGAAAATGTTTGTTCTGAAATATGTTTTCTATTTAAAATATTTTCAACTCAATCTCAACATGTTGGGGAAAAGATGAATTGGCTCATTACCTCTTTTTCTTTCTCTAATATTCCTCTCTTCCTCAGAGCCAATCTTTCATCAAATTCTGTGAGTACTTCCTTTAAAGGGTTCTCCACATCTGGCCCATAGCTGCAGTCCTCATACAACGTTCCTGTCAGATGTGGGTATTGCAACAGCCTTAACTGGTCCTCTTTGCTGTCACCTTCTTCTTCTTCTCCCTCTCCTGCTTCTTCCCCCTCCTCTACTTCCTCCTCCTCTTCCTCTTCCTTCTCCTTCTTTTGTGAATTGAACTCAGGGCCGCATGCACACTGAGTATATGCTCTGGCACTGAGCTACACCCCATCCCCATTTCCCTCTTCCGTCCACCATTAGCAGACTGGGCTTCTTAAAACCCACTTCTATCACAGCATTTCTCTGAGAAGTGCCACATGGCCTGCATTACCCACAGGATAAGTTTAGGCTTCTCTGTCTCATGAACTCTGTTTTGTTGTTGTTGTTGTTTTGGTTTGGGTTTTTTTGTGGTATTAGGGATGGAACCCAGCGGCCAGGGGCATTCTACCTCCGAGATACACCCCCAGCCCCACTTTTTATTCTTTATTTTGAAACAGGGTTGCACTAAGTTGTAGAGGACCTCACTAAGTAGCTGAGGCTGGCTGCAAACCTGGATCCTCTGGTTCCAGCCTCCCAAGTACTGGAATTACAAGCATGTGCCACCATGGCCAGCTAACTCTCTGGTATTTTGCCCCAACTTTCCAACTACATTCTCACCAAAACCCATCAGAAACCTACCTGCCCTCCACTGGCAAGGTAGGTCCCCACCCCTGGCTTCCTCTTTAGCTTTAACCACTCGAGTTTTCTAGCTCATGGTCTATAAAAGGAACTTCTCTTCATGCGCATGGCTCCTTCTGTCTACACTCAAAGCCTGTGTGTAGAATGCCCCACCTGGTTCACTCTTACCTATTTGCTCCTCTTTCAAAGTTCTAGCTGGTTTCCTTTCCTGGAACCTGACATCTCCACTGATCTCCCTTTCCTTGATACCAGCCATTGCTTACCATATCAGTGGATGACACAGTGCAATTGCCTTATTTTTTATCCTGCATTATAATTTGAATTTTTATTCCTGAACTCCTAAGGTGGGGCAATAGGGACTGGCCTGGTTCATGTTTATGCTCCCCAGAAGGTGCTAGTGACTGTGTGTTGACTAACTCACTGGGATACTCTTACAACCCAGGCATTTCCCTCTCCCTAATTACCCCACTTTGTTTTTGTTGTTGTTGTTGTTGTTGTTTTGTTATTATTATTATTATTATTATTATTATTATTATTATTATTTTGCGGTACTGGGGATTGAACTCAGGAGCATTCTACCTCCGAGCTACACCCCCAGCCCTATTTTTATTCTTTATTTTGAAACCAGGTCTCACTAAGTTGCGGAGGGCCTCACTAGGTAGCTGAGGCTGGCCGCGAACCCGGATCCTCCAGTCTCAGCCTCCCGAATGCTGGGATTACAAGCGTGCGCCACCACGCCCGGCTCTAATTACCCCACTTTGGAGCCACCAATCAGCTCCTGTAGTTTTCTCCAATTCCATGATATGAAAGGCAAAACTGATGAAACTCAACTATCTTATTTAGGGAACATTAGGAGAAATTCCACTTAGGCAAAGTGTGAAGTTATCACCCTAATTTAAGCTTCAGTACCATATGAAAATCGTCATCTAGTTCAGCTTTCTGTAACTATAGTAGAAATTACATCCATTAACTGCCCCACTATTGTATAAAATTCCAAAAATGACTGGACATAGAAAGTACTGGTTTAGGGTACAAACAGATCTGTATTCTTATCTAGAGACTACCTCTTACTGTCTGTGTGGCCTTGGACAGGTGAATTAACCATTCTGAGTTTCAGTTCCCTCCTCTGTAAAATGGGTATTGGGCCACTCCTCTTGGAAATTTTGTGAAGAATATAAATATCCACTATTGGATGTCCGAAAAATGGGGGAGAGAGAAAGTTGAGAGGTGTATATAGAAATGTAGATCTAGGATGTTGGAACATGTTCATCTCAGGTATGTTAGCCATTGCATCTACTTATGGTGTGTCTTCCTTTGGCATTTTTTTCCCCTGCCACCAAAGGCAGAGGACTAGGGGAGAGAATGAAGGAAGGAGGGAGGAAGGTGTTTTTGCAATAAGGAATTTGAAGCCACCGAGTTAATGGATCTATGGGCACCATAGTGTCAGCTGATACGTGTTGCAGGGAGGGGCAGGGTCCTGGGTTCTCCATTAAGGATAATGAAGAGCCAGGCTGGCCCACAGTGCTGTGGGGATAAAGGACCTGATCCCAGGCTCTCTGAAGGGCAGTGGATCCACTGAGGACATGCTCTTCCTCCTTCTTCCTGCCACATTTTTCAAAAGGAATCCTAACTTAACAAAAACACTGTGGAGAGGCAGGTCAAGCTTCCAGAAATAAATGGTAAAGCAAAATATCATTTGGGCAAGAGAAGGGGCTCAGACCTTTGCCATCCTCCACCTCCAAAGCAAATCTACAAAAAGCTGAAAGCCATCAGCTTGTACTCTTGCCTGTTTCCAAATTCTACACCCACCTTCAAATAGTAAACCTTCTGTTGGTACCTTTTTCCCAGAAGGGCAGCTGGCTGAGAAATTCTCTAACAAAGCACCACTTGGCAAAGATTTTCTTGGACACTGGTCATTCAACTTCAGTTTTCAGGATCTTAGGGTAGATCAAAGGATATTCTTTTCAATTCTGATCATCTGGTCTGCACCTGCCCTAAGCCAGGGAGAGGAGAGACTCTGGAACTTCCTGGTATCGTGTGCAAGGCAGTGTTGCTGGAGGCTCCTTTCTCTCCCCACAAATATGTCTATGGAACTCTCAAAGAGATGTATTACTGCTTGTGTTGTTTGTCCTCATCTTCTACTATAGCAACCAAGCTAGTCTACTTTGCCCTTGAAATATGGTCCATGGGAGGCTGAGACAGGAGGATTGCAGGTTCAAGACCAGCCTCAGCAACTTAGTGAGACCCTCAGTAACTTAGTGAGACACTGTTTCAAAATTAAAAATATAATAGGGCTGAGGGTAGTTTGGAGGTACAATGCCCCTGGGTTCAATCCCTAGTAACACACACACACACACACACACACACACACACACACACAGAAAAGAAGGAAGAAAGAAAGAAGAAAGGAGAAATATATGGTCCATGTACACACACGAATAGTAATGTATTAGATATTTATTAATGAAAATAATGTGGCTCTCCACTTTACCTTCAAACATTTTCTTATACCCTGAGTTTTTCTTTTACAACCCAAGTACCAATCTGTAAGGAAAATTATTCCTACATTTCTAAAATGTGAATCTAAGGAACTCAGACATGCCATTGTTTAACTATACTGGTTGAGGTTACCATTAAACCTCTGTGTTGAATAAATATATATGCTGTGTTTCTGGATGTAAAGTTTTAATTATCAAAGGTAGAGTCTCTCAAAATTAATCTACAAATTTCATGTCATTCTAATCAAATTCTAGCACACCGTTAGGAGTTGGTGGTAGGAGCGGAGTTAGGGAACCAGCAAGAGTCCAGAAGCCTTTTGTTTAACGTAAAATTTTTAAGATTTCTCAAGTTCATGTGAACAGTAAGTTCATGAGCAAGTCAAGACATGTTTGTAAGAGAAGTGTATTACTATAAGATGTGGACTTGGCTTATCACAACGTAAGCAAGTTGTAAAACAATAATTGAATTTTTGTTGTTAAGAAAGGGACTCTGATGGAGATTTTTATCTACATTCATATAGTCTTGCTTTTATTTCTCCTTAGTTCTAATGCATTCTGTTGTCACTGCTCAAATCTTCAGTTCAGCTATGAGTTGTGGTTGTTAGATCTGTTGCTACAATGAACAGAACTAGTTTTTTAGAAACTTATTTTTTTTGGTGGTGGTAGTGGTGCTGGGGATCAAACCCATGACCTCGTACACACTGGACAAGCATTCTACCACTAAACAAGACCCCCTAGCCCTTAAGTAGCTTTTTTATTAATTTGTTTTATGGTTTATTTCTATCTGAAAAGTATTACCAATACATTCAACTTTTCCATTGCATAGAATACAAAGAAGGACTGAATCAAGATTGTGTTAAGAGCGTAGTGGTGTATGCCTGTAATCCCAGTACTTGGGAGGCTGAGAGAGGAGAATTGCAGGTTAAAGACCACCCTGGCAACTTTGTGAGACTCCTAGCAACCTAGTGCGACCCTATTTCAAAACAAAACACAAAAAGGGCTGGGGGTGTAGCTTGGAGGTAGATTGCCTTTAGGTTCAATCCCCAGCATCACACACACACACACACACACACACACAGAGAGAGAGAGAGAGGAAACCTTTATATTCCTTTGATATAAAATGCTCAAAGAATGGATCCACCATTTGATCCAGTTATTCCACTCCTGAGTATCTTTCTAAAGGGACTGAAATCAGAATACTATAATGATACATGCATACTACATTTATAGCAGCACAATTCAAAATAGCTAAATTACGGAAACAACCTAGGTATCTATCAACAGATGAATGAATTACCAAATTATGAGATATACACACAATGGAATTCTACTCAGAAATAAAGAAGAACAAAATAATGTCATTTGCAGGAAAATGGATGGACCTGGAGAATATTATGCTAAGTAAGATTAGCCAGTCACGGAAAGTGAAGGATCTTCTGTTTTCTCTCATATGCAGATGCTAAGGAGTAGTTTGGATAAAAGAGAGACTTCATATAATGGAGGAGAAACTTCGCTGGAGCCAGGGAGGTGGAGGTGGGGCAGGGGAAAGAGGGAGAGAGAGAGCGGATGAGTGAAAGAATCACTTCCATGAGCCGGGTGTGGTGGCGCACGCTTGTAATCCCAGCATTCGGGAGGCTGAGACCTGAGGATCCCGGTTCGCGGCCAGTCTCAGCTACCTAGTGAGGTACTCCGCAACTTAGTGAGACCTGGTTTCAAAATAAAGACTAAAAACTAGGGCTGGGGGTATAGCTCGGAGGTAGAATGCCCCTGAGTTCAATCCCCAGTACAGAAAAAAAAAAAAAAAAGAATCACTTCCATGGACATTGTATATATATGTGAGAGTACCAATGTCAATCTCAATATCTGGTATGGGGAAGGGGGAGTGGGGAGGGAGCGGGGGGAAAGCCCACCAAGTGCTGTGTGCATGTATGTCCCCATCACTGTGAACTACATTTATGATGTGAGACTATAATACACCAATATAAGTATTTTTAAAATGCCCCCAAACCATCCAATCTAAGTTTCTTCCCATTTTTTCTGAGTAAGAATGGCATATTCCTAATAACTAAAACAGAAACCAGAGTTATAAAGAGTTTGTCTATATATATGGTATGATAATCCATAGGCAATACCTGCTATGCTAATTTAAAATAAAACTGAAGATTAGATTATAACAAGATATTAACTATACAAGAGTCATAGTGAATAAGGATGAATTATATTCAGAGTTTACACTTATTAATAACTTACTTCAGAATTGTGCACCTGTGGGTATTGTTTTCAAACACATATCCCTAATGTGGCTTAGCACCAAATCTCCTTTTTATAATATAACATGTTCTTTAAGTAGAGTTCCTGTCCATGCAAAGCCTCCCCCTTAACCTTCACCTGCCAATAATCAATCTTTTCCTGAACGGAACGTCCCAGGAAGCAGCTGTGCTTTGTGGTGCATCCAGAAATTCTTGAAACTTCAGCTTCAAACTTTCATCTGACAAGAAGTGCATCCCAGGAAAGAAAGGCCCTTACAAATCATATTCGCCTTTTAACCCTTTTTTTTTTTTTTAACTGGGGATTAAACCATTAAACCCAGAGGCATTCTACCTCTGAGCTACACTCTCAGCCCGATTTTATTTTTATTCTGAAGCAAAGTCTCACTAGGTTGACGAGAGTCTCACTACTTGCTGAGGCTGTCCTCGGACCTGCTATCTTCCTGTCTCAGCCTCCCAAGTACTGGGATTACAGGCGTGCACCACCACGCCCAGCTCTCCTTTTAACTCTTGAGAGCTTCATACTGCTAAGAGAAAGGGAGGTGCTCTGGCTACAGCAAATGAATACAAGCACAGGCTATTCTGTGATGCTTTTAATTTGGCACACCTGGAGGCTTTACATGTGCCATCACATACTTTTTCATAGATGATATCTGTATTTAGGAAAGGAGATTTGGAGGATGTATTCCTTACATCTTTACTTTCCAGCAGTGGAGGTGATGTGTTAAGGAAAAGCTATTGTATGCCTTCTAAATAGAATTGGACTTCAAAAGAATAGGTGTGAGGAATCTCCATTGCAGTCGAGAATTTCTTGATTATATATTCCACCCTAGTGCAGAGAGGAATACAAAGTAATATAGGACAGCTTCCTTGCCCTGAAGGTTTATCTAGGTTAACTATGAGAGGAAGACATACACACCAAAGGTTTTTCAAGCCAGGCATGTTTGTAAACCCAGCATTTGGAAAGCTGAGACAGGAGGATCGCAGGTTCCAAACCAGCCTCAGCAATATAGTGAGGCTGTCATCAAATTAGTGAGACTCTGTTTCCAAATGATAAAATAAAAATGGCTGAGGATGTAGCTCGAAGGTAAAATGCCTGACCCTGGGTTCAATCCCCAGTACCACACACACACACACACACACACACACACACACACACACACACACACACATTTTACAATAGGAAGCCAAAAATATTTTGTGGCTAAATATCTATTTTTCAGCACTAATTTAATAAAAGTGATGTCAGTGGTGCCCCCTATTGGAGGATCTGGGAATTGAGGTGGGTGGGACTTAGTTTAAGGTCCACAGGAGCTGAATTAGAGCTGTGATTCATCTCCATTATTTCTGAACTTGGTGATTTTAAACAATTTACTTACCCTTTTATCCAGTTTCCCTCTCTATAAAATGGGGGTGTGGTCATCACACAATGCACAGCAGAGTAAATACACAAACAGGTGCATTTTTTTCTTCCACAATGGGGAAAGAAATTGTTTGAGCCAAGGTATAGCATTTCTTTTTCTCTTTTCTTTTTTCGGGGGGGGGGGTTACTATAGATTGGACCCAGAAACATTCTACTTCTGAGCTCTTCCCTCAGTCCTATTTTATTTTTTATTTTGAAACAGGGTCTCACTAAGTTGCTGAGGGTTTTGCTAAATTGCTGAGACTGGCCTCAAACCTGCCATCCTCCTATCTCAGCCCCGCCTCCCCCCGCTCCAAGTATTGGGATTACAGGTATGCACCACTACACTCTGCTGAGTTATTTTCAAATAAAAATTTTTAGTCAGAAGATTTGAGTAGACACAAATCAAAGTTTGAATATATAATGAAGGGAGGCACTTAGGCAAAAAGAAGGAGGAAAGGATGGGAAAGGGAGAAAAGAAGTGATGAAGAAATAGAAGACCAAAGAGAAAAGGAGGAGAAAAGTTAAAGTCTTATTCCCTTGCTCTTTTCTATCATAAGCATATGTTGGAGCTAAATTAGGCCAAATTATAGACAGTGCCCTGACACTTTGGGTAGAGAGGTCGAACTTTATTTTTTGAAATGGGGTCTCACTGCATTGCCCAAGCTAGTCTGAAACTCTTGGGCTCAACTGATCCTCCTGCCTTAGCCTCCTGATAGCTGGGGCTATAGGAGTGTGCCACCATATCTGACTGGTTGGATTTTGTAGTTAAACAAATACCTTAGAAAGTTAGAGAGAGAGAGAGATAGAGATAGAGAGAGAGAGAGAGAGAGAGAGAGAGAGAGAGAGAGAGAAGAAAAGGGAGCGAGGGGGGGAGGAAAGGGAGAGACAGAAACAAGATAACTGGGAGGGTGCCCAAAGTCCAAATAAAAAATTGTGAATTTCCATTTATGCAATGAGGAAAGAATAGGTGCAACATGAAAAAGTGTTGACAGTCACAAAACTTGGTCAAATGCAGGACAGAGATGACACCGCAAACCCGGGATACAAGAACACTGGCTTCACTTAAGGAAAGGGGGTGCTAAAAGTGGAATTTCATTTGGCATCACTCCAGATATTTAAAGTGACAATAGTTATTGTGAAATAAATGTTCATTTGTTTCAGATCATACTTGGGTAACTTTATTTATTTATTTATTTATTTATTTATTTATTTATTTATTTATTTATTTATTTATTTTGCAGTACTGGGGATTGAACTCAGGGGCATTTTACCCCTGAGCTATACACCCAGCCCTATTTTTAGTCTTTATTTTGAAATGGTCTCACTAAGTTGTGGAGGGCCTCACTAGGTAGCTGAGACTGGCTGTGAACCCGGATCCTCCGATCTCAGCCTCCCAAATGCTGGGATTACAAGGGTGCGCCACCACGCCCGGCTCTTGGGTAACTTTACACTGCAAACAGGGGCAAATAGATGTGTATATAAATGTTTAATAATATAATTGAAACAAAATCTTATTTTTCTGATCAATAGACACTATGATATAACTACAATTATTAAAAATAAGACATATTTCTCCTTGGAGTAAAAATTAAATATATTTTCTCTGATCAAGTAAAAATCTAGCTTTTGTAACTTTGGGGAAGTAGTAAATTTTCAAGTCAGAACAACAAACTACTTCTGCAAAACACCTATAATCCTTTTCTTTCAACTAAGAAAATGTTGGTGGAGAGGGACATAAAACTTAAAGAGTATCTAGAGGCAAGAACAGATGACATATTTAAGTTGTTTCTCCTCATAAACCTTCAGCCTTTACCTTGAAAGAGGTTGATTGACATCCTTTTGTAATGTAGCAATGACATGCATTTTATAAATGATACACACTCTCCCTTCTTTACTATAAAACCAAATCATTCTTTTAAAAATCTTTGACACACAGTGATTGTACATATTCATGGGTTCAGTGTGCTATCTTTGACACATGTATACAATATGCAATGATCAAATCAGGATAATTAACATATAGACAAAAATCTTCTGGCCTTGCACATGATAGCCAAACGCTCTACCACTGAGCTACACCCCCAGCCCCCCAACTATTTGTTTTGTACCAGGGATCGACCCCAGGGTCATACTACCTCTGAGCTCCATCCCCAGCCCTTTTTATGTTTTTGTTTTGAAACACAGTCTCCCCTGGTTACTGAGAGTCTCGCTTCATTGCTGAGGCTGTTTGCAAGTCTGCAACCCTCCTCGCTCAGCCTCCCAAGTACTTGAACTGCAGGTGTGCGCAATCACACCCGTCCCCCACCCCCAGCCATGCTTACTTTCAAGGTTCAGGAAAGCTTCCATGTTCTCCTGCTTTTCTAACTATCCCATCTTGCTTTGTGCTTTTATTTTGTCTCGACTACATCATTTCCTCTTCAAAACAGAAGAGCCATTCTTTAATCAAGTGCTCAAGCTAATTCAATGGATGGTTTTCAGCACTGGGTATAGCTTTAGTAGATGACCGTGGTTTCCCTTTCCTACTCTTGCGCGGTACGTCGAGAGCAGCATGAAGGAAGAACGCAGAGCTCAAGTCAGCAAGGCCTGGAATTGACGTGTGGTTCTGTTCCTGGAAATGTGTGGACTAGCAGCCACCCTGGAGACTTGACGGCATCTTTGTTTCTCAAAGGGGACTTGGGTTCCACTCAAGCTTTTAATGAAGACTTTGGCCTGCTTCGTTTTACCCAACTGAGTGTTCACAACCACGTCCCTTGGTTCCTATGGGAGAAATGCCAGCCAAAGTACCAGCACCTGTAGTCTATTTCTCATTCACAGTTCCCAGGCATGACGGTCTAATTGTCATGAGCCAGTTTATATTTGAAAGCCATTAATGGCTGGCAACTGAACCGTTGAGACATCAGTGCAGTGAACCCAGGGCGAAAGATAAAATACATAAGTGCCATGGTTAGATCAATAAACATCATCTGCAGCAAGCACCAGGGCTGACTTAGCTGCCCGGCTCACCGCCCCCACCCCACCCCGAGCCCACTCAGCCAGGGGCAGGTGCCCTCCTATGGAGATGAGGTCATGGAGCCCGAGATGGTATTGCTCACCCTCCTAATTTCAGAGATCTAAATTCAGGATTCTACTCCTATATGTTAAGCTTCTAGACCGCTCATGGAGGTGCCAAGACTTCTTGAATTAGAGAAGTGTGGACCTTGTGAGAAAAGAAAAATAAGTAAAAATGTGGAAATAGCTGGGTATGGTGGTGTGCACCTGTAACCCCAGTATTTGGGAGGCTGAGACAAGAGGATTGTAGGTTCACTCTCAGCAACTTAGCAAGACCCTGTTGCAAAGTAAAAATGTTTTTGAAAAGGGCCGGGCATGGTCGTGCACACCTATAATCCCAATACTTGGGAGGCTGAGACAGGAAGATCACAGGTTTGAGACCAGCCTCAGCAACATAGGGAGGCCCTTGGAAACTTAGTGAGACCTTGTTTCAAAATAAAAAATAAAATAGGGCTGGGAATGTAGCTCAGAGGTAGAATACTCTTGGGTCCAACCTCCAGTACCTAAATAAATGAAGAAAAAAATAAATGTTTTAAAAGGAGCTGGGGGTGTCGCTCAGAAGTATAGTGTGCCCCTAATGAACTCAATCCCAAGTACCAAAGGGGAAAAAATGTGGAAATAAGCTCACCAGTCATAGGCTCACTATCTTGATACAAAAATAAGGACAGAAAATAGAGAAAAAGTAAACTATGTGAAAAACTTCACGGTTAGCAATTGTTACAGTCAGCCATTTTGCTACCGAATTAGCTATTTACCAATTAACCATCTGGGCCACCACTTCCACGGTCTCAGAGGCGTGGAGCTGGAGGTGTCCTGCAAATGCTCTGCCACTGTGGCAATCCTGGGAGTGGCCACACCCCCGCTGCACTGCTTCGCTGGCCCCAGGGAACTCACATTTCATGCTTCGCAAAAAAGAAACTAAAATGTACATTTTATCTATTTATTTCATAACTTTCAAGACCTCAAAAATCATAAAGCGCATTACTAGCAATGAAATAAGATCTGCTGGATAATGGGCAGCTGGGTTATAGCTAGGAAAAAAAGATAGGGTGGTCCCATGGAAAAAACATTAGAAATCTGGATTCTCGAACTTGACTGCCGTTAATAGTACAAGTTTCAGCAAACTGGTTTTTTGTTTTGTTTTGCTTTGTTTTTTAAGAGACCAAGCATGTATACTTTATTCCACCTGCCAAATGACAGAGAGCAAGAGTCGGGCATTTTGTCATCCCTACTTTTTCTTTGCCACTCCCTCGATTACAGTATTTTCATCCAGGCCTGGTGGTGCACGCCTGTTATCCCAGTGCTTGGGAGGCTGAGACAGGAGGATCTCAGTCAGGTTTGAGGCCAGTCTCAGCAACTTAGATTACAGTACTTTCTTCCTTTACTGGCGATTTCTGCTCTTCCTTAAGGCAAGCCTCAGTAAACAAAATGTTCTTGAAACTAAAAAGGATGGCGGAGGACAGGAGGAAGGACTTTAGTCCGGTTGTCCAGTTCGTGTCTCTTTATGTTTCTATGTTGAGCTTGGCACTTTCTCTCCTTCTTCCCTCATCTTACACACCGCTATCAAAGCCATCGTCCTTCAGGCGCTGCTGCGTCTTGTCCTTCCTTTACTCTAAAATAGCTATGTGCCAACTTCCTACAGCACCCAGTCTAAATAAAGCACCGGCATTTAGGACCTCCACACTGTTTCCACTGTGACCCTCCCACTCTCTCCACACGCTTTCGGCTAAACGGGTCCAACGTGTCCTGAATTGACATCTCTTCCTTCCACCACCAAGCGTCTGCTCACGCTGCCTCCCGGGCTGGGGCTGCTGCCCGTCCTGCATCTGCATGTGCAAATTCCACCCAACATCGAAGCCCCTTCACCTCCATGGAACTCTCTTTCCTAACTCTTCCAACTACTAATAATTCCCCTTTTCTTCGTACTCTCTTCCCACTTCAAATCTCATCATAATTTTAGCTCTTAAGTATGCTGGATTTTGCATTTATTGTTAATATTGCTTCCACATCCTTTTTTTTTTTTTTTTTTGGGTACTGGAGATTGAACCCAGGGGCATTCTACCATTCTACCAGTATATGCTACCTTCCTTTATTCACATTTACAGTTAGAATAGTCAAAGACAACTGGGATAGAAAATTACATTTTAGTCTTGAAAAAATTGTAGAAAACAAATCAGCAGCAAGTACACGGCTCTACCAGGCATTGCTTGGACACTGTGGAAGACACTGACTATCTCAGCCACTGATTCTCTGGTTCAAATGTTTTCCCCATCTTCTGCTCACATCACTCTCCAGGGCTGCATCAAAGCCAGCTGGATTCCATCCAGAAACAGAATCAGACTATAGGCCAACTAGAATTCCCATCGTCCTTGAGGAGATGTGAAATTGTATAGCTGGGTGTCACTCACATGCCAGCCCCTCAGGACGACGTTATCAATTAATTTCTCTTGAGGGCTGAACTGAGGAGATTGTGGCAGCTCTGTTTTGAAGGACCTGTACAGTTATGGCCCGAACAGAATTTCAGGAATAATGCTATATATCTAGACCTGACCGCTACCTGTTAACCTAAAGGCCCACAGTGAGTCGTTCGTATTGCCTTCATTATTTTTGTTACTTTTGTCTTTCATTATTTTTGTTACTGTTGTTTTGTAGTGGGATATGATGTGTGTGTGGAGGGGAGGGGGGGACTGAGGATTGAGCCCAGGGGCATTCTACCTCCAAGCTACACCTCCAGCCCTATTTTATATTTATTTTGAAATAGGTTCTTATTAGGTTGATGAGAGTCTCACTACTTGCTGAGACTGTCCTTGAACCTGCAATCCTCCTATCTCAGCCTCCCAAGTACTGGGATTACAGGCATGTGCCACCATGCCTGGCTGGGATATGATTATTTATTTATTTTTATTTATTTATCTATTAGTACTAGGTTTTAAACTCAGGGACACTAGCACTGAGCTACATCCCGGCTCTTTTTTCCTTCCTTCCTTCCTTCCTTCCTTCTCTCTTTCTCTCTTCCTTCCTTTCATTCTGTCTTCTATTTTTGTGGTGCTGAGGATTGAATCCAGGGGCATTCTACTCAGCTACACTCTCAGTCCCATTATATTATTATTATTTTTTTCTGGTACTGGGGATTGAACTCAGGGACATTCTACCTCCAAGCTATACCCCTATTTTTTTTTTTTTTTTATTCTTTATTTTGAAACAGAGTCTCACTAAGTTGTGGAGTGCCTCACTAAGTAGCTGAAGCTGGCCATGAACCCAGATCCTCCGGTCTCAGCCTCCCAAATGCTGGGATTACAAGCATGCTCCACCACGCCCGGCTTCCCATTTTATTTTTTAATTGGAAACAGGGTCTCAGTTGCTGAGAGTGTCGCTAAGTTGCTAGGACTGGCCTTGAACATGTGATCCTCCTTTCTCAACCTCCCAAGTACTAAGATTATAGGTATCTGCCACCACACTGGCTTTCATCCTAGCTCTGTGTGTGTGTGTGTGTGTGTGTGTGTGTGTGTGTGTGTGTGTGTGTTTAAGACAGGCTTTTGCTAAGTTGCCCAGGCTAACCTCAAACTTGAAGTCCTCTTGCCTCAGCCTCCTAAGGAGCTGAGATTAAAGGTGTGCACCACTGATGATAAAAATTCTTTGTGTGTGTGTGTGTGTGTGTGTGTGTGTGTGATACTGAAGATTGAATTCAGTTGGCATTCTATCTCTGAGTTACATCTCCAGCCCTATTTTATTTTTTATTTGGGAACAGGGTCTCACTAAGTTGCAGAGAGGGTCACTAGGTAGCTGAGACTGGCCACAAACCTGTGATCCTCCCATCTCAGCCTCCCAAGTACTGGTATTATAGGTGTGCACCACCACACCTGGCTTACAAAAATTCTTTGTCTAGGAATGGAATTCTTCTTTGTTGGACAATCAGCAAGTGAGATGAAAGGCTTTAAATTACTTTAAGTTATCACACATTCTGTCAAAGAATCTTATGTTTTGTTTGTTGTTTCTTAGATAATTTAGAATCTGAGGGAATGTTAGAAGTTTACCTTAGAGATTATTTAAGTTAATTTTACATCTGAGGAAACATAGGATTGGTTTTCTAGAGACCCGCCTGGAGATTGGACCTCAGCCCTTGTGCGTGCCAGACAATCGCTACCGCTGAGCTGTATCCCCAGCCCCCACAAAAAGGATTCTTGCCAGAGAGAGTTCTATCACCCAGGATTTATCAAAGAGTCTTAGGTGATGAGTTTCTCCAGGGACTAAAGTGAGTTTGTGTGTCAGTTTTACATGAGGACCTAACAAGAACATAGGGGTGAGCTCAGCTCGCCTTGGGACTGTGGACTCCCTGGCCTGGTGCTCCGGTGAGTGACCAGGCACTGGAAAGAATGACACGGACTGGAACAAATACAGGAAAAAGCATTTCTTCTTCAGATGGGTTCCTGTGGGAAAGCCATTCCAACAGAAATAACTAGCATTGCTGCTCGGGAGGATCTGAGAGCCCGTAGCTTTATTCTACAGAGCCTTCTTTGTAATGGCATTTTAAAGGATGCCCAAAGAATGCCACTCAAATGCTGAAGACAGCATTGGCCTCACTCCTTCAAAACATGTCCACTTGACTAACTCATCAGGACTTGCATATTTGGGTAAGCAGAGCAGAAGTGCCATTTCTTCACCGCAGAGAACTGAATCTGAGAGAGAACAGGTCATTTGCCTGGGTGAAGTAGTTAGTGTTAGAACTCATAGCTTTCCAAGTTCAGAACTGTGGTATATACTTATAATCCCAGTTTTTAGGAGGCTGAGGCAGGAGGGTCACAGGTTTGTGGCCAGAGCATGCTAACTTGGGGATACTCTGTTTCGAAATAAAAAATAAAAATGGCTGGGGGTGTATCTCAGTGGTACAGCACCCCAAATTCAATCTCTACTAACACACACACACACACACACACACACACACACACACACACACACACCTCATTACTTTTCTCTTTCTTTCTTCCTTTCTTTCTGTGCTAGGGATCAAACCCAGGGCCTCTACCACCGAACTACACCCCCAACCTCAGAACTCATGATTTCTGATTCCTACTTCACTGCTGCATACTTAAAGTTTTCAAAATATATCACATTTTGTCAATAGTAGGGAAACCTACTGCATTAAAGAAGTCGAACTACCCCTTGATAACATCACCTCACTGGGAAATAAGCATTTGAAATATTCCCTCAGGTACTGGAATTTTTCCAGAAGAAGTATAAAAGCAAAATTCTTTGTAGCATAGTAAATTACATGAGTGTCTATGCAATTATGTATCTATATAATTTATGTTTAAAACTGATTTATTTGTAAAGGAAGTGAAATGAATCATTATTGGATCATAAACATATTTCATACTCACTAACTTACATTTTTCATTTTGCACTGAGGAATCACAACTTAATAATTTAAAATAAAAAGATTAATTTAGAACACATAAGTGTGATTTTGACTTTTTGAAACAGCATTGTTTTTAAAACATGTTATAGATTTTCTTTCTGTTGTATCTAAAGGAAGCCATTATGATTTTCAGAGTGATGAAAGAAATATGTCATAGGGGTAAAAGCACTTTTGTTAATATTTTTAGGTTATTGGTCATATTTCAATTCACTGGAAAATGTGATTGCAAGTCTGGTTAGAATTATAAAAATATCAGGCTTACCAGTATTACAACTTCTGATAAAAGGGTGAATTCTTCTATCCAGGAATGTGAAGATAATGTGTCAGAATAATCTGGGTTTTTTTGGTACAACTATGTCTTTTTTTTGGCGGTACGGGGATTGAACTCAGGGGCGTTCTACCTTTGAGCTACATCCCCAGCCCTATTTTTTATTCTTTATTTTGAAACCAGGTCTCACTAAATTGCAGAGTGCCTCACTAGGTAGCTGAGGCTGGCCGAGAACCCTGATCCTCTGGTCTCAGCCTCCCGAATGCTGGGATTACAAGCGTACGCCACCATGCCCAGCTTACAACTAGGTCTTATTAGAGTGAATGGTGGAAAAGGACAGTATAAAAAGTTATTTCTTTAGTCCATAAGAGTATTTTGTCCTGTATTCAAGTAAACCTACATATTGAATACTTCTCTTTAAAAATCACTTCTCTGTTTCCTATCTGTGTCACATTAGTTGTCTACACTGAAACTAAAGAACGCCATCTCCATTCCTCAAAGGGAGGACCCGGAGAAATAAAGCTGAGCTCTTACTGAACCCCTCTGGCTCTGTTGTCCTGCTGTTGACCAGCAACTGCCTTTTACTTTCTATAATCTTTTCTCAAATATGCTTATAACTGCCAGGCATGGTGGCACACCCTTGGAATCCCAGTACTTGGGAGGCTAAGACAAAAGGATCACAGATTCCAGGCCAGTCTCAGCAACTTAGTGAGACCCTCAAAAACTTAGTGAGGTCCTGTTTCAAAATAAAAAAAACAAAATAGGGCTGGGAGTGTAGCTCAGAGATAGAATGCCCCTGGGTTCAATCCCTGGTACAAAAAAAAGAGAAATGCTCATAACCTCCACCCAAAAAGCCTCACATAAAGCCGTGGTGGCACATGCCTGTAAATCCATTACTTGGGAGTCTGAAACAGGAGGATCACAGGTTTGAAGCCAGCCTCAGCAACTTACTAAGGCTTTCAGCAATTTAGTGAGATTCTGTTTCCAAATAAAAAATAAAATAGGGCCGGGGTGTAACTTAGAGATGGAATGTCTCTGGGTTCATTCCCTAGTATCCCCTTTAAAAAAAAAAAAAAAAAAAAAAAAAAAAAAAAAAAAAAAAAAAAAAAAAAAAAAAAAAAAAAAAAAAAAAGCCCCACATAACATGGCAAACTGTTAAGGTGAAAAACTGCAGCAGTTTTTCTGCAAAGACTATGCCAGTCTTTGCAGGAGGAGGAATACACTCGAAAGCATGCCATATGGATGGAGAGCCGCTCTCTCTCTCCCACCGCAGAGACAAGTCTGGCACTAATCCCCAGCTCGAATGCAGACATACAATGCACTTTCTTAGTTTGTCCTCTCCTGCCATTTGTAAGCCTCTAAAGTTTTATGCAATTTTATTTCCTCCCCATAGCTTACTAAATGTGCATCATTAAATTTTATATGAGTTTATAGTTTTTAAAGGGCTTTTAAACATTTTTTTTTATTTTTGCCAACCTTATGGAGCATGTCATATAACCACCGTGCCCATTTTAAAGACAAGCCAGGTGCAGCAGCGCACACCTGAAATCCTAGTACTCCTAGGCTGAGTCAGGAGGATCAACATTCTAAGCCAGCACATGGTAATTTAGCAAGACTGTTTTAAAATAAAAAATAAAAAGGTCTAAGAGTTTAGCTCAGTAGTAGAGAGCACCTAGGTTCAATTTGAAGGAAGGAAGGAAGGAGGGAGGGAGAGAGGGAAGGAAGGAAGGAAGGAAGGAAGGAAGGAAGGAAGGAAGGAAGGGAGGGAGGGAGGGAGGGAGGGAGGGAGGGAGGAAGGATTCTTAGTTAATATATACTGAAAAATTAATATCTAGCAGTAAAAGACCATGATGTGTGTAGATCACTTTCAGTTGAGAGTGAATATATTCTCTCTCTCTCTCTCTCTCTCTCTCTCTCTCTCTCCATACACACACACACACACACACACACACACACACACACATATACAATACACACACAAATTACAATGGTTCACTTTGCAATTTTTGTCTTTATGATGGTGTGAAAATGTACCCATACCCCCATTCTGTTTTGCACTTTTGGTATAGTAGTCAATAAATTATATAAGCTAGTCAACTCTTCATTATAAAATTGGTTTTGTGTTAACTTATTTTGCCTCTCTGTAGATTAATGTAAATGTTTTGAGCCCATTTAAGATAGACTCTGGAACAATATAAATGTTCTCAGCACATTAAAGGTAGTCTAGACTGGGCTTTGACGTCCAGTAAATTAGATGTATTAAATGCATTTTTGATTTATGACATTTTCAGTTTACAATGGATTTATCAGGATGTAATCCCACTTTAAGTGGAGGAGCATATCTGTACATTAGAAAGAAATTGATAAAGAAATCAATTGGGGCAAATTGTTAACTATAAATAAATCTGAGTAACTGATATGCAAGTGTTTCTTGTGGTACTGGGGATTGAACTCAGGGGCATTCTACCTCCGAGCTATACCCCCAGCCCTATTTTTTATTCTTTATTTTGAAACAGGGTCTCACTAAGTTGCGGAGTGCCTCACTAGGTAGCCGAGGCTGGCCGAGAACCTGGATCCTCCTGTCTCAGCCTCCCAAATGCTGGGATTACAAGCGTGCGCCACCACGCCCAGCTTTCCCATAACTTTGATACTATTTCAAATATATATATATATATATATATATATATATATATATATATATATATATATTTGTTGTACTGAAGATGGAACCCAGGGGCAGTCTACTTCTGAACTACATCCTCAGCCCTATTTTTTATTCTGTATTTTGAAACAGGGTCTCACTAAGTTTCGGAGGGTCTCACTAAGTAGCTGAGGCTGGCCATGAACCTGTGATTCTCCTGTCTTAGCCTCCCAAGTACTGGGATTACAAGCATGTGCCACCACGCCTGGCTCCCCATCCCTTTTTAATTTTATCCAGAAATAGGGTCTTGCTAAGAGGCCCAGGCTGGTCTCAAACTTGCAATCCTCCTGCCTCAGCTTCCTGAGTTGCCGGAATTACAGACACCTGACTTCAGTCCATCCTCTTGACATTTCAGTGCCTTTTCATACTCCTATCGACCATATCTAAAACTTCTAGGGCTCATGTTGTATTTGGCAACAGGAAAATAACATTCTCTCAAAGAACAAAAGAAAATGACTAAGAAAGACATCTATGTTTTCTTTACTAATGTCCTATATAATAGTAACAGCTAAGATATATTAAGTACCTACTTAACCATGTATAAGTGCTCTTCATTCATTATCTAACTTTTCAACCTCTCTATGACATAGAATTCTCATGATCCCTATCTTACAAATTAGAAACAGGGTCTGGGAACTTGACTAACTCAGTCAATATTGCAGACTTGTAGGGGCCACTGCAGAATATAGACCCAGGCAATCTGCCTTCCGATCCTTACCATTGACTGCATAGTGAATGTCTTTATTCTGCATTTTCCCTTGCACATGCTAGGCAAACGCTACCATTGAGCGACACCGCTACCCTTCCTTTCTTTTAAGCTCAGTTGATATTTTAACCTATTTGTTTTCCTTTTTTTTTTTGGTACTGGGAATTGAACCCAGAGGCATTCTACCTCTAAGCTATACCCCCAGTACTATTTTGTTTTGTTTTGTTTTGTTTTGTTTGTGGTACTGGGGATTGAACTCAGGGGCATTCTACCTCTGAGCTACACCCCCAGCCCTATTTTTTATTCTTTATTTTGAAAC
>PVLC010013642.1:0-40953 GCA_004027655.1 Graphiurus murinus | reverse complement strand
GGAGGTAAATTATTATCTCACAGAGCTATTGCGTGGATTAGGCAGTTCTCATAACATACCTAGCAAAGTGCAGCTGGTGGTCAAAGGGAATGGCCTCAGTTCCTGAAGACAGGGTGCCTTTCACCTTTTGGGTGGTGTTGAGATCCTCATTTGGATGTTAGCACCTCCCAAGGAGTTACTTTCTTGGCTAGTGTGTTTCTTATTTTATCTGTGTGTGTTACCACAGTGTCTGACATGGAACAGTTAATTGCTCATAAAAGCTGTTGAATGTTTTCCATATCAGTGGTGTTGTCAAAGTCAAGTAAAAAGAGATGAATCTCAAGAATAAATAATTTTATTTGGGAAATATCAAAAGGAAGATTGAGCTGGGTGTGGTGGCACATGCCTGTAATCCCAGTACTTGGGAGGCTGAGGCAGGAGGATTGCAGGTTCAAGGACAGTCTCAGCAAGTAGTAAGACTCTCATTAACCTAGTGAGACACTGTTTCCAAATAAAAATAAAATAGGACTGGGGGTGTAGTTCAGAGGTAAAATGCCCCTGGATTCAATCCCCAGTTTCATTAAAAAAAAAAAAAAAAGATTGCAATACAAGGGTTCACTCACAGACCAGGATGGACTTTATTGTGTCCAAGGAACAAAGGGAGACTAACAGTTAGCTGGGAAAGAGGAAACTAGTTTTTTGAAAGGAAGATCATAGCCCTTGCACTGCTCTGATTGGCTTGTGTTGGTGGCTATTGAGTAAAGTGGATCTTAAAATATCAGTTCGTAGTTTCATCATCAGCTTCTAGGTAAAGTTAGTCTTAAAGTCCTGGCAGGTCATTTCATTGGAGTTGCCTGGTCAGGGAGTCCCTGGAGCTGGCTTAAAAATCCGAGTTTTTCCCCTATTATCTTTCAGCTCCATTTTAGATGATGTGACATGAATGATTCCATTTGCATATTTTCTGTGGTACCAAGCATAGATTTGACTGTAATGTGAGTCCTCCCTGACCCTATCCATGGGACCTTCTGCAGAAGGGAAGCTGAGCTGTCTGGAGAAAGCTGCGGCTCCTGTGTGGGCTCTCCAGCTCTCCCTGCCCTGCCCTGCCTGAGAAAGAGCAATTGGATCCAAGGGATGGAGGAAAGTGGGTTCCTTGGGCTCTCCTGGCCACCCCCTGGCACCCTAGCCTTGGTGTAAATCACCTCAAGGGGTCGGACTCACAAATTCAAATTGCCTGGAAGTTCAAACAGTGACAGCTGCTGTTATATGACTTCAAAGTGATTCAAGGTGCAAGTAAATGTCCCAGAGCTACTTCACCATTCCATTAATCAAATTATCCAAACCTACTTTAGTGCTTTCCACTCCTTTGGTAATTGTTGCATTTGGAATTTGCTAAAAGACCCTCCCCCTTTAACCTTTAACCTTTTAAAATCGAGGATAGTTTGATAATCAGATAAAAGCTATAAATCTCTTACTGGAAGTTTTTGTAATGACAGACACACATACACAAGTTGGTATATATATATATATATATATATATATATATATATATATATATATATTTGTGTGTTGTAACATCAATATATATATGTATATACATATATACATACATACATACATACATATATACATACACACATTGTTGTTAATTAGCAGATGTTATAAAACTACTTTCAGAATCCTTATTTTCATGGAAGCTAAATAAACAAAGCTAGTACAGAATACTCACATAGTCAGCCAAGGATGCATACACACATTGGGTCTGATGCAGAATCCTGGAGATACAGACCTAGCCTTCCCCTCATGGATCTTTCAATCTATTTATTCTTATAATGTATAGCACCAAATGACATTAGATGAATGCATGAAGAGAGGAATTCGCACTAAAATTTCCAAGAATATTAAGTTCCCATGAAAAGTAAAAGGCAAGATCAATCAAGAGAAAGGATCCTTTAGAGAAAGGCACTTGATATCTGTGTGTGTGTGTGTGTGTGTGTGTGTGTGTGTGTGTGTGTGTGTGTGTGTGTATTTTGACTGCTGTGTACAAATGGCCTTGAAAAATTGTCCAACACTGGTGAGGAGGGGCTGTCTCAGGAAAAAAATGTATTTTAGTATGTTCTAATTTCCTATTTCCAACATTTGTACTAATGCCTTAAGAAGGTGAGCAAAATTGCTGTTTTCACAAAACATTAAAAATACTGAAATAAGACTATGCCTTTATCCATTTAGTGATCAATTATATTTCAGAGTAACTTAAAGCTGAAGCTGTCTAATGTATAGGCTTAATTCAGCCTGTAGGTTTGTTTGTCTCCTTGCCTCTGTCTCTCTTCCTCTCTTATTTCTATGTATGTATCTATGCCTAACTTTAAAATAAACTTTTATTGAGTACTGATTCATGTAGAAAATCACAGACAGGATTCATGAACTTTTATAGATGAAAAAACTCATTTAAAAGTTCAATTAAAATTTTAAAAAAATATAACTAGCACATCCAAAGCCATTCTTGTTCCTTACTCTTTTACTCCTTACCCACCCTCTTCCACACAAAGGTCAAGTTGGGCCATTTCAATACATAGAAAAACACATTATGGAATCTCTTTTGTCAGGTTTCTTTCACCAAATATTAAACTCGTGAAACATATCTATATTGGATATAACAGTAACTTGTTCTTTTTCACTATACTATGTGTTTATTTATATTTATATATCACCTTTTATTTATTTCTTCTAATTTTAATGGATATTTATAACATTTATGTATTATCATGTTATACATAATCAGGTGTGAACTTTCTTGAACATGCCTCTTGGTGAACATAGGTATGCATCTTTATTGAGTGTATTTTTAGGAATGGAATTTCTGGTTCATTAAGTAAATGTATTTTATTACATATTGCCAAAAAATATTCAAAGTAGTTCTACCAATTTACATTTCCATCAATAGTAGATAAATATTCTAATTGCTTTACATCCTTATCAAGATATGGTATTATTATTACTTTTTAAAAATAATAGCCAATTGCAAGGGTCTAAAGTGATATCTCATTACGGTTTTTTTTTTTTTTGCATTTCAGTGGTTACAAATTTGCTTGAGCACATTCTGATATTTATTGGAACTTTGACATCCCCTTTTAAGAAATATTTTTTAAGCTCTTTATTCACTTAAAAGATTTGGCTAATTGCCATTTTGATATTGATTTTCAAGAATTATTTGTATATTCTCGTAAATACTTTTCATCCTGTATGTAGAGGCAAATACTGTTCCTCCATTTTCTGACTTACTTTGTATAATATTAATGATAATTTTTGACAAGAGAATTTCATAATTTTTATGACAGTTGAATTTTTGAAACATTTCTATCATATTTCTGCTTATAATTTTTTATTGAATAAATATTTGTCTACAACCAGATCATGAAGATATATAGATACTGTTATTTTATATTTTCTAGGTACTTTACTGTTTTTTATCTTTAGTGCTTAGAAATACAATTCATCTGGTTCAAAAGAAGCAACAAAATGCATTTTTCTCTGTGTGAATAGCTTACTGATTTAAAATTATTTAGTTTAAAGACTATTCTTTCTTCATTTCACTGTAGCTGAATCTTTGTCAGAAACCAAATGACCATGTACGTGTTTGTCTACTTCAGGATGTTCTATTTTTATTTTGTTCATTTTGCCAATTTGTATGATTCCCTCATTACTTTGATTGCTATAGCTTTAATAAATATGAATATCTGTTAAAAATTCTACATGTGAAATTTAGAATTTGTGAATTTCTAAGCATGATTTCTTGGTGGCAAAAATTGACATCTTTTGGAGAATATAATACCTTTGGTACACTACATCATCCATATATGGTATGGCTGATTCTATGAACATGGTATATCTTCAATATATAAATGTAAAGATCTTTATTCAAAATGCCTGTATTTTTTAAAGTTTTCTGTAAGGTAAAGTTTGAAGTCAGGTATTGTGCAAGGTTCTTATTGCTGAGAACCATTTTGGCTATTCTGAGTTTTTTGTTGTTCCATATGAAGTTACGGACTGATTTTTCTAGGTCTGTGAAGAATGACTGTAGTATTTTAATGTGGATTGCATTGAATTTGTAGATCAATTTTGGTAGGATGGCTATTTTGAGGATACTTATTCTGCCTATCTAAGAGCACCAAAGATCCTTTCATCTGTGTTTATAGCACCACAATTCATAATTGCCAAACTAAGGAACCCTAGGTGTCCATTAACAAATTAGTGGATTACAAAATTATGGGATAGAAACACAATGGAATTCTACTAAGTTATAAAGAAGAACAAAATTATGTCATCTGCAGAGAAATGGGTGGAACTGGAGAATATTATGCTAACTGAGATTAGTCAATCACAAAAGGTTGGATATTTTCACTCTTATGTGGAAGCTAGGAAGAAATTGGGACACAGAAAGGATTCCAGACAATGGAAGAGAAACCTTATAGAGTGAGGGAGGGAACCTAATTGAGGGAGATAAGAGACGGGAGGAAGATGTAAAGAGTGAAACACTTCAATGGACGTGAAGTACATACACAAATTATCAATGCCAATCACAGTGACATGCATGGGGAGGTGGGGAGGAGGAAGGAGTGGGGTGGGAACTAGGGAAGGGCTCAATAAGTGCTGTGTGCATCAACGCCTCTATCAGTCTGAACTTTATCAAGATGGATGATTGAAATAACCCAATAAAAGCAGATTTAGGATGCAGATTGTATATGCAACTTGTTAAGGCTTGATTTGGAATGTCACCTATAATCTCCTGTGTTCTGAGGTGGGGCCTTTGGGAAGTAATTGGATCATGGGGGCTTTGACCTCATCAGAGGTTAAATGGGACTGGAAGGTGGGACCTCGTTGGAGAAGTACATCATTGGAGGAGTGCCCTGGAAGGGTTTGCCTTCTCTTCAGCCTGGTCTTCCCTTTGTCTCTGCTTCCTAGCTGCCATAGTTTCAGCAGGTTTCCTCTAACGTGCCTTTCAACTCTGATGTTCTGCTTCACCACAGGCCCAGAGCAATGGAGCCATCTCCATGGACTGAAATCTCTAAATTCATGAGCCAAAGTATGTATTTCCTCTTCTAAGTTGTTACTGTCAGTTATTTGGGTTATAGAGACAAAGGGCGGGCTAAAGCACAACTGCATAAAAAACTATATATTATTAACAATACGAATTATTTTGCTAACAAGTAATGCTATAAGAAGCTTTATTCTAACACTACAGTTTTTTTTCTAAGCTATTTTCCCATGTCTTCATTATATTTTAGAAAATTCGTTAGAGATTTTGGCTTTATGTGTAACACACTGCAAATTTTCCCATTTAAGATAATGAAGAAGGGTTTCTGGTTTGCATATTTGCAAAGAAAGCTTGGTTCTCAGGAATGTGTTAATGACACAAAACAGAAGTATCTGTATTTTTTTTTTTTTGGTTCTGGAAATTAAACTCAGGGGCATTTTACCTCCAAGCTGCACCCCCATTCCTAATTTTGAAAAAAAAATAGTAGGATTCTATAATAAAATATGTAGGGAAAACAAAAGAAGTAGAATGTCCATAATTATAACAATATATATTTCAGTATGTAAATTCTTAGTCACAATTATACTAGATGGCATAGTCTTATATCTTTACATATAATAAAATGATTAAGAAAATTTCTAATATTTACTCCCAAATACCAGAGTAATGCTGCTTAGGGAACATGATTTTCCAGAATAGAACACATTTTTTAAAATCCTGAAGAAAACAGAAATTTTCTTCAACTTTAATAGCACTACATACCTGGAAAATTTAGTGGACAATAAAAACATGCAAAATAGTAGTAGTGATTTGTACATTGAAATAATGCTAAGTTCTAGCTTATATCATTTTAAATAGACCTTTTCACATATAGATTTTCCCTGGAATAGTTGAAAGTTGGGCAAGGTGCAACATAATTCTTCATAGTTCTTCACTATGTCAGATTTCCTTTTTTGTGCTCAAAGTATAGCACACCTGAATCTCCATCACTGAATTCTCTTAGTGTCTTTGTTGTGACTGCCCAAAGTCACTCCTACAAACTTTCAAAAGACCTTAAGGATCACAAGCAGAATAGAATCACAATCATTAAATAGATAGTTGTCAATTATCTAATTTCTTGTTACATTGTGAGAGTTTAGCTAAAATCAAATGACTATTTGCTGCCACAAATGATCAAGGGCTGCATGAGGTCACCGTTTTTAGGAATGTGCAGTCAGCATCAGAGTCCCAGCGGAACTTCCAGGGTTTTTAGGAGAAAAGGTGATGAAGTAAACATGGAAGCTCACAGTCCAGTTTGGAGATCCACTGACAGTTGTCCCTTCAGAAGATGGACATTACAGAACCCAAAATGGGTTGTTTCACTAGTTTGATGTGAATTTTCTAAATGACCTACATAAGAATATGTGTGAGTATAGAGGGCTGAATTGTATCTCGCTACAAATTCTTATGTTGATGCTCTAATCTACAGTGTGACTATATTTGGAGAGAGGGTTCTTAGGGAGGAAAATTAAAAATAAATGAAGTCATAAGGATGGGACACTAATCCAATAGGACTGCTACCCTCATAGGAGGAGAAAAAGACATCAGAGAGTTCTCTCTTTCTCCTGTGTGCATAGAGAAGAGACCCGTTGAGAATACATTGAGAAGGCTGTCTACACACAAGAAACAGAATCTCACCAGAAACCCACCCTACTTACTTTGTGATCTTAAAATTCCCATATGTAGAACTCGGGGAAAATAAATTGTTACTGTTTAAGACATGCACTTGGTGGTATTGTGAGGTACTATCCCTAGAAAACTAATATAGCAAACTTATAATTTATGTCTAGTAGATTTCACTTTCCTCATTGGCTTTGTTACTAGAATAAGATTTTGCAAATGGGATTTTGTGTTTAAAAATGGTTTTCATATCTGCCTTTACCTTGCAATCAGCATTCTATCTGTGTTAGCCAGGAAAGGAGAAGAGCCAGCTTCTCTGACCACTGGGAATGCTCATACACATCTCTCTAGCTTGGCCTCTTCTCTGTGACCTGCCTCTCTGATCGGGTGTTCCCTGGGAAGAGACGAGTGTCAACCTGGAGTGTGTTTGCATTTGGTGTTCTGTAAAGCTTTTTTTCTCCTATCTTCTCTTGCAAGCATTAGCTGTCATTTGAATTTTAATGACTATTTCTCTAAATATGATTTCAATTCCATGTTTCTGCAGCTCCTTGAATTTTAATCTGCTGCTACTGCCAGTTTCAGTCACTCCATTTTAAATAGGCTATTCCATCTGTGCCCCACATTTTTGGCATCACTGGAGGGAAGCTGTGGGTAGCATGTCGTAGTCACAGACACTAAGGATCTACCTGTCCCACATACAAGCACTTGAAAGGATGGAGCCTCTTTGAAGCCGGACTCATTTACTCTTTTGAATTTAATTTGAATTGACACATAATAATTGCAGACACTTATCAGGTACAGTGTGATAATTTGATACACATATATAATGTGTAATGACCAGTTCAAGGTCATTTGCATTTTTGTCTCATTAAACATTTATCATTTCTTTGTGTTGGGAACGAGGTACTCTTTTTCCTTCTAGGTCTTCATAAAATATATAATCACTTGTAAACTACAAATCATCCACCCTTGAGTAGTAATGGCACCATGGATCATCTCTGAACTCACAAGGTAGAGGGAAATTGGCAGGAAAATTGGGGCTGCAGGTTGCCAGGAATGCAGCCACCTGCTAGGGTTCATGAAGAAATGACAAGCATGGATGAGGAGCCTCCTCCAGCAGCCAGGCAGGAGCGACAGACACCTTACGGACATTTCAGAAGAGCCCCAGATATTCTTGAAACCTTCTAAAAATTCAAAGGCTAAAGAGCAGAGACTCAGGAAAAATTGACCAAGTGTCTTTTATAAATAGAAGAATATATCATAGAAAAACTCTATTCAAATATCATCATCATCCTGAACTTATGAGTTGGGATCTGTTTGGGAGATGTGAAATTTCTATATTAAGCAATAATTCTGGGGCAACTGAAAGAGGCATTGAAGTGCACAGAGACAACAATTACTCTTTTTTCTTCCTGTCTTTCTTTCTTTTTTTTTTTTTTTTTTTTTTGCAAAGCACAGATTGTAGCAGTTAGCAGTCACTCCATTCATTTTTTTTTCTGTCTTACTAGCAACTAACCAGTGTTACTTCCAAATGATTCACTCTCTTAATTTGTTCAATGTGTCTTTATTGGCTCCTCCAAGTGACAGTATAATGAAAGCAGATATGTGGATTTAGGGATAATCATCTACAAGGGAATATAAATAATAAGCATAAGTAATGTTTGCTTTGATAATATGCCCTATTACGCTTATCCTCACAATGCTGTGAGATTGGATGGGCATAGTCCTAGCTTCCTAGTATTTGTGTGCTGATGGACAATTCTGCTTATGCAAGGAGAGTGAGATTTTGGAAGCTGGGGCTTACAGATATGATCAAATGCATGTGGAGAAAACATTAAATATGATTCTCAATTTACAGATAAATTAATGTAGACTGAGAGAGGTGCATGGTTTATGGGAAGCTGTGTAATCACTATGTGGCAGATTCACCAATTGAACTCAGATCTAATGCAAATTCCAAACTCTTTACACTACTTCATATTGCCATAAAAGAACTTCCAACAAAGCAATTTACAAAATACAAGAAGCTGGAAATTATCTATGTGATCCACAAAGGGGCAAGTGAGTATTTGAATCACCATTTTGTTCAGTTGTAGAAAATGATGTAGCCATTAAACATTATATTACAAAAAGGTATTCTCTGAGACAGTTTTGAGCTGTGGCATTATGTTTTTGTGTGTGGTGGCAGCATAGACAAGTGTGTGTCTAGCACATTTAGAACTCTTTCAAATATAAATATAACAAAAGAAAATATATATGTATATCCTATGATGTCATTTTCCTTTTCTTTTTTCATATTTACTTCCTCCTTCTTCCACCTCTTCCTTCTCCTCCTTTTCCTCCTCCTTGTTCTCTTCCTCTTGTTTCTTCATGCTGTCTTCTACTTCTTTTTCTTCACTGCTTTCTCTTTGCTTTTTTGTTTTGTCTTTCTTGTTTTGTTTGTCTTTTGTCCTTATGGTTTCCCATTTTGAGATGGTGTGGAAGTATTATACAGATGGAAAGGAAAAGAAAAATTCTGAGGAAATTACTTCCAACTGAAATGCTAAGGAAGAGGAAGGTGCCATTTAAGGAGGCACCGAGTCAATCTGAGTGGGAAGGAGATTGAGTGCCACAGTGAGATGCTCAGGAAGGAACTGCCAAGGGAGGAAGGGGACTCAGAGGCAGTGGACATGCTTGGTACAGAGATTCCAGAGCAGCTCCACTTGTTGAAATGAAAGATGCCAGAAGTGGAACAGTTTTGTGCAAAACAACATTAAGGTTGCTATTCCATACCAAATAGCAAAAAGTAAGGTGGGTAAGTAAACCATGGCCACACACAGCATGAGGGTAGAGAATGCTCTTCTGTTTTCTTTGCTTCAACTTGGTTTTACACCATTCAAAAGCAACCTCCTATGTTTAGCACCATCTTTAGGAATGCACTTGCTAAGTCTGTTCTGTCTGAATGCACAGAAGGCAGAAACCTCTTAGTTTTCTCAAAACCCATAAAATAGTGAGAAATCGTCATGTTCGCAAGTAGATATTAAATCTAGGACATGCTCTTGCCAAAACACATAGGGCCCTTGGCAAGCTGGAGCTAGGACTATTAAACATGAGGGCCTATTACTGAATATTTATGGTCTGCGCCATTCTTGAAATGGTGTAATTTGAGTGTCCTCCAACAGTTTATGACAGGTATTTCTATACCAATCATGAGCACAGTAGCAACTTTCGGAAGGAAGAAAGTCAGCACTATTTTTGCACTGATTCATTTTCAGGCTCTGCCAGTAGCATATGTATGCATCACAAATGAACAGAGTATTGTACAGATAGTATAAAATACCATTTCTCAACTTCAAGTAGTTTTACCTGGAATTGACTTTCTCTTTTGAGGAATGTTCTTCTTCTGTTTTTTATTGGGTAATAAGATAAAGTAATTAATCCTAAGTACTTCCAGAATATATTTCCATCATTGAATCTACCTAAGCCTTTCTTCGTCTCTGATATGTCCCATCATTTAGTCTTGATTCATTTGGTATCTTAACCAGGAACCAGTAACATGAGCATGTATTTTGGACTAACATAAGTCTATTCCTTTATTTCTTACCTCAAATAGAAATGAACTCTTCCAACATATCCTGTGCTAGCTTATAATTGTTTGGGGGTTCCTCTAACATTTTGTTTTGTTCAACTACTGAAATCTATCTAGTAGCAAGGGTTTTGATACGACAGATTGAAACCCTCAAAATTTAGTAACAAATGATCCATGTCAATCTCATATCATGAATAGGGAAGGGGAGGGTGTGGGGAATGAGCTGAAGGGAGGCTCATCAAGTGCTATGTGCATGTATGTCCCTATCATTCTGAACTGCATTATGATGTGAAACTACAATGCATCAATGAAAGTATATTTTAGAAAAAATATAGCAGCTATTGACCTTGGGCAAGTTACTTAAATCTTTGCCCCTCAGTCTCCTCATGTAAGAATAAAACTAATCATACCTTACTTATAAGGTTAGCAGGAATTCTTTTAAATAATTGTGTAACCCCATTGAATATGGTATCCAGGTTGAGCTTGATTTGTTGGTACAGCCTGACTTGACTTCTTGGTATTTGTGCTGTGTATGTTATGTTATGTTATGTTATGTTATGGTCTCCTGCTCTGAAGTAACCCTTCAAGTCTTTCTATAGAGGCAAACTGAAATTTTGTAATTTTTCAAATTTCAATTCTGCTACAGTAGTTTAAATACTAATCTAAAAATGACCTCTTCAGATCATTTGTAATTTTCATTTGTCTCAGTCATTTTTCCAAAGCAATCGATAGCTGATGTCATGTTGGAACAGATCCCTTAAGGAACAAACTGGGACTGATGGGGAAAAAAAATCCAGAACACAGAGAGGTATCTGCTATTCTCTTTAGTATCAGGTCCTTTCTAGATAGCCAAACCATTATTATTAAAGGATCACATAATTTACACCAAGGACATCACATATTCTCTTTTAGTCCATTTTTATATCTTTGACTTCAAGAAATTCTTTCATTTACTTAAATCTGGCCCTAATAGTTGATTAAATTTGAAAAAATATTCAAGTATTTTCCCCAAAAGTTAAACAAAAATTGCCCGCATATTGGTGTAGATTCAGGAGCTTGTGGTCATTTATTATGACTTTGTGTGTGTGTGTGTGTGTGTGTGTGTGTGTGTGTGTGTGTAGATTGAACTCAGATGCACTCAACCTCCAAACTACACCCTTAACCAGATTTTATTTCTTAATTGGAAACAGAGTCTCACTAGGTTGCCGAGAGCCTCGCTAAGTTGCCGAGGCTGGCTTTGAACCTGTGATCCTCCTGTCTCAGTCTCCCAAGTACTGGGGTTGCAAGTGTGCACCACCATGCCTGGCTTGTACTATGATTTCTTATAGAGCTAATATCTTGAAAATGCATAGTAGGGCACTATATAATCTGGCAGGACTTATTGTATCCTAACAGAAATATATATGATAGTTTATGGCAGCACCATTTAATACTTATTTCTAGAATATTTGTCATATAGACATATGTGAGTATTGTATATGTTATAGTTAGATGTAGCTTCCCCCAGAACAGCCCTTGTATGAATCTCAGCCTTGATATAATTAAGCCAAGTGGGTTGTAATCTCATCAGTGGATAAGATATAGTGAGTGGTAACTAGGCAGATGTGGTCTAGCTAGAGAAGGTGGTTCCTTGGGAGTGGGGTGACCTAGGGATTGTGCTTTGTGTTTGAATCCCCTTCCTTGCTTATACTCTTGCTTCTGGCCTTCATGATGTGGAAGCAGATTCCTTTCTTTCTTATTCCCACTACCATGCTCTAAGTTCCTCACATGTAATCTGGCCTGACATAGACTGAAGCAGCAAGATCTCTAAAAAATTGTGAACAAATAAATCTTCCTGCCTCTAAATAGTGTGGTCAGTTGTCTTGGATGATAGCAGTGAGAATGTGGACTAAGACAGTATGCTTCTGAACCAGTTTCAAGAGTTGTGGTTAAACCAAAATGGTCAACGATTAGATTAGCTTTCTCCTCTCTTTCACAGCCTGAAATGATCTAGGGCTAGTGTCAAGTAGCTTAGGAGTGGGGGTTCTGACACTTTGGTCAATTTATAGACCTTTTCGTAGTTGGTCAGGTGTAGTACCCCAGTTGTGAGGGAGTATGAGAGATGGGTTATAGGGGCACAAATATAGGGTGCTACATAGAAGAGCCCTTCAGCAAATTGTAAAGTAGCAAAAGGTAGGTAAAGTGTGGCAACTACCCCCCCAACCCCAAATTCATTTTCTTGATTTCTACTTCATTTCATATACTTCCATGTTCCTCTGAGTGGGCGCATGTGCGCGCATGCACGTGTGCGCGCGCGCACACACACACACACACACACACACACACACACACACACACCAGGTATAAGATATAAAACTACCACAATTTATAAATGGCTTGTTAAGCAATATTGAGGACTCTGCAACCTGGGTTAGCAGAAAAGAAGAGTTAACTGAGATCTTACTTCCAGTGAACTTCTTTTCTACTTAGGGCTATGAGTGAGGAATTAGATGAAGAGGGATATAAAAACCTTGGCTTTAGTGGGCCTGATTTTAACATCTAGTTGGGTCCTATAGGAAGACCATATAAGAAGGAGAGAATAGTGAAGTCTTTTGATATAGAACAGTTATGATTCTGGGTGGTCCATTCTATTTGATGCAGGAGTTCAGCCAACCCTTGGGTCATCGGGAACCTTAGTTGTTCTGATACATTGCAAATAGGAATCCTTATTTAAAAAAAATAAAAAGTACTATCCTCAATATGCACAATAAATGTACATTTATTTTCATATAAATTGGATAAATGTTCTAACATACTTCTTAAAATAAAGCATCATATATGTATCTCATCAAACAAGCACAAAAAATGAACATTTTTTAAGTGATAAAAGAAAAAATATAATTACAAATGAACTTCAACTTTCTTCCTACATTTCAATAGATCATTTCTACAATCTGCCCTAGACAAATGAGCTAAGATCATGGAAGGTCTTGATCTATAGAGATTCCTATTTAGAAACTAAAAGCTAATCTAAATATAAAAAAAATCAACAAAGCACAGTGGGGGTGAGGAAACTCTTCAGTTTGAGGTACAGGCAACAGAAGCCTGGGATCACCCCCAAGAGAAGGAACACTGCACTTGCAATAGCAAAAATGGGGTCTATTTGCCCAAAACTATCAGAACTAAAGTATGAATCTTTTCCTTTGGTAAAGATTAGTCTAGAAGCTGGATAGAGCTAACTGTAGACAGAAGACAACAGAGATAAAAAGAGAACAGTACCTACATTTATGATATAAACCATTATGATAGATCTACCATTTTATGGTAGATTCTTAGATATTAAGAAAGTCTCAAGAGAAAGAACCATGTCCATCCATTTTCTCATACCACTTTAGGCTTAAAGAGGTGACTAAAAATGTGAGAAAACATGAAAGTGAAATGATCAACCCCTGATTTTTGGAGTTCTCTGAGAGTCCAGGAAAGGATACTCTCTAGAGTGGAGTATAACTTGGCTGGAAGCTTGGCTTGAAGGAATGCTGGGTACAAAAAAGAGTGGCTTTACTCAGCAAGGGAAAATGGCAAGAATTTGTTAGAAAATGCATACTGTAGCCCATGATATACAACAAAGATAGCCCTGTTAGTGAGGTAAATTGTGCAGTACTGGTTTGGGAGTAGACATAGCCTTTGAAAGGAAGGAGAAATCAGGCTGTGCTTAAATTTGCTTACTACTCAAAGTTTTTAAAATATTTTAATTGTGGTAAAATCTGTATGACATAAAATTTAGTATCTTAACCTTTTTAAGCAAACAGTTCTGTAGTGTTGTATATATTCTCATTTTTGTACAGTCATTCTTTAAAATGCTTCATTTTGTAAAACTGACTTCTTACCCTGCAATGGTTAGTCTTGGATTGTTCACTTGACTGCATCTTGCAACACTTAAGATTCTGTGACTTTGTTGATGAGATGATTGACTTATGTCAGGACAGATTGAAGGGAGGGTCCTGCCCTGAATGTGGGCAGCACTGTGCTGATAGGTACAGGAGCTGGAAAAAAAAGGAGAAAACTCTGTGAACAACTAGTTGTTCTTCCTGAGAAAAGCATTTAGCTCTCATCTGGGGTGTCAGCCTTCAGTCTTTTGAACTGAACTTTCACCTTCATTTCTCGAGAGTTTCCAGGCTTTTCCATCTTGTACTGGGACTGCACTATTGGTTGCTCTGATTCTGAGACTCCAGCTGTTAGACCACTTAACCAGCTGCTGGTTCCTTTGCTTCTCCACATGCAAGCAGCCACTTGGGACTATAGTATTTTGAACTGTAAGCTGATTTGATAAATCCCCTTTGGCCATATATATATATCCTGTGAGTTCTGTTACTCTAGTGAACCCTGACCAATACACACCCTTTAGACAATGACTTTCAATGTCCTCTTCTCCTGCCACCTTCCATTCCATTTTCCGTGGATTTTACTGCTCTAGTTACCTCATATACATGATATACATGGACTTGTTACAGCATTTGTCTGTGGCTGATTTATTTCATCATTCTCAAGGCTCGTCCATATTATAGACTGCATCAGGTTTGCTTTTTTTTTTTTTTTAACACTGAATAGCATTGTAACATGTGTATGTGCACGTGTGCGCACAATGTATGTGCATTATGTTTATTCATTCACAGGTTGATGGACATTTGTGTTGCTTCCATCTCTTAGCTATTGTGAACAATGCTGCTATGGATAGGCATGCAAAAATCTTTTCAAAATTCTATTTGTAATTATTTTAAATATATACACAGTGTAAGATGCTGTATCCCATAGTAATTCTATTTTTAATATCTTGAGGAACTACCACACTGCTTTGCATACTTGGCACACCATTTTGTATTATCACGAACAGCACACAAGAGTTCCAGTTTTTCTACATTTCTGCCAACACTTATTCTCTGTCCCTTTTTCTCTTTGAGAGTGGGCATTATAATGGGTAAGAGGTACATCTCATTGTGGTTTTCATTTGCATTTTTCTAACTATTAGTGATTCGAGCATCTTCTTACATGCTTGGCCAGTTGTCTAGCATTTTTGTAAAACTGCTCAAGTCCTTTGCCCATTTTTAGTGAAGTTATTTTTTATTGTTGAGTCATGAACTCTTTATGTATTTTGGATATTAATCCATTCTCAGATATACAATTTGCAAATACTTCCACTCATTGTATAGATTCCTTTTTCCCCACTAATTGTCTTTTGATGCCCAGATGTTTTGGGATATGGGTGGGCTGTGCTTTTCTTCCTTACCCCTTCCCTACAGAACTGGCTTGGTTGGTCTGTCATTTTTGCAGTTTCATGAGTTCCCACACTGGAAGAGCCCTGTGCTTGGCTGAATGCTTTACTGTCACCAACTTGCTACTGAACAAGAGGCTGTGCGTATTTCTGTTTTTCACTGGGCCCCAGAGATTACATAGCTCCTCCTTGCTTTCCTACTTGCCTCCTTGCTCTGTCTTCATACTGTATTCTGGTGCTCTTGACAGTTTCTTTTCTGATCTCCACTCTCCTTATTTATTTATTTATTTATTTATTTATTTATTTATTTATTTGGTGGTGGTACTGAGGATGGAACCCTGGAATATTCTACCTCTAAGCTACAGTCCCAGTCTTATTTTTTATTCTTTATTTTGAAGCAGGGTCTCACTAAGTTGCAGAGGGTCTCACTAAGTAGCTGAGGCTGGCCATGAACCTGTGATCCTCCTGTCTCAGCTTTCCAAGTACTGGGATTACAAGTGTGCACTACCACACCCGGCCACTCTCCCTTTTAATAACAGTTAGCCACAAGATTTGCTGTTTCACATTCTGACATTTTTTAAAAAATCATCTGAAGTTGTTAAATCACTTTGACTTAATTTTGATTCTATAACATCTAAATGTGTTAGAATGACAAAAGTAATGTTAAATTTTTCAATCTCTATAAAAAAACACAAGCAGATTTTCCAAACAGAAAGACTAGCACTGGTTGCATTTGGGCTGAATCATATTCATTTTTGAGAGCAGATATTATTTTGAGTCTTTTAAACATATTAAATGCAGCAGCTTAGCCAGTCTCACTCTGCTTAGGCTGCCTTGAGACAGCATTTGCTACTAAGTGAACTGTCAAGGTAGTTTTGCTAGAAAATTAGCTCTTCTGTTCCTAGAATGCAGGTAAAATAAATGATGATAAAGAAGAGGTGATTGCCAAAGGGACGCAGAAAACCGGATTTTTGTGCTCTGCTTGCCTTTACAGTGATTCCCCTAATTGTGGTGTTGGAAATTCTCTGGAGGAAAAGAGAAACAGAGAGAATATGTCAAGCTGTGTAACTTTTCTCAAATAAATAGCCGATGCTATCTATCTCCACATTCAAGATGAACTGCCAGCGAATACTAATGGCTAGGAGATCCGCACCATTGATCTTCATCAGGCGAGTGTATTATCCTTAGTGAAGGGCTTCTGCACCGCTGCCTCCCAGTGCACCCCGCCGCTTCCTCTTTCCCTCACCTGCAACGTTCATTTTAACCTTTGAGTCATTAATCAAGGCGGTGACCTTGACTATGAAAGTCTAAATTCGGTGGGTAAATGGAATGGAAATGTGAAGATGCAGAGCTCTCAGAAACGGGAGACTGTACACCATTTCTTGAGGATATTCGAGTAGTAACATTGAAGGAATGATATAATTGGCTGCAAACTTCTTACACCTGCCATCTCAGTTTCCTGCTGCCCTCCAGGGATGAAATTTAGAAAATAAGTGTTAGTTGTAAGTGCCTCTTATTATCCCAATTTTAATAGAGTAATTTTTATAATCTGCATGAAATATCTCTTCTCTCTCTCTCTCTCTCCCTCCGTCTCCAGTTCTTGTAGCAGATTTCTGCAATACACATACTCTATAAAATGCATTGATTTTTGGATTCAGGAAGATGTGGATTTTAATGCCAGTGAGGTTGAGCAATGGCAGAGACCAGGAGACACTGGGCAAGTCTTGACTTTCTACTTCAGCCCCAGTCTTCCAGCACACTCTCCCAAATGCACTAACACAAACAAACAAACAAACAAACAAACAAACAAACAAAGCCTGTTTGATGCACAAATACAACTTCTTATAAATCCTTAACCTCACTGTCATTCAATAAGATCACTACTCTGAGGCTATCCAATAGGGAAATTTTGGAGCTGCCTTTAAAATAGGCTCAAATTTTAATTCATCTAAGTTTCAGTTTAACTTCTGTAAATCTGACATTTTAAATCCTTATCTTATAATATTTCCTCTGAAAATTAATTAGGTGACACTCATGGAAGTGCCGGGTAAAATCTCTGAAACTTTTGGGATACTATTTTCTATGTAGTAAAATGGGAAGTTATGTAACTAGGCACCCAGGATCTGGGAAACTTGTGACCTGGAAGGCTGTGGAATGTGTCAACCTGGATGTGTGAGTATCCTATATAATCTGTAATTATTAACCCCTTATAAGCCTAAAAGTATCAAATTTTATGAAAATATTTCTTAAATTTGATGTCCAATTTCTCCCCCTAACAAGGCATATGATCTATGATCTTTGGGGTGTGCATGTGGTGTATATTGGTGTTTCTGGTGTGGAATGTGTGCATGGGTGTTGTGAATTGGGGTGTGTGTATGTGTGTGTGTGTGTGTGTGTGTGTTTGTGTGAGAGAGAGGGGGGGTGAGATGTTCTGACATTATTAATAGTAGTTAATAGTAGTTATGGAGCAACATTTCTTCTTCAATTAGGAGAGTTAGGTCCCTGAAAGATCTTTTGGTAGAGAATTCGAGGTTGAAGATCCTTATATATTTTACGGGAAAATTTATTTGGAAGATGATGTGTATAACAGAAACTTCAAACAACTTTAAAAATAGTTTGATATTCATTAAAATAATAATATCATGCTAAGAAAAGAGCCTATCACTAGCATTTTGCATACCTGAGAATTATGATACTGGCTATGAAAAACTGAATGTAACTTTATCATCTCTTTTGTACTGAGTCTTCTATCTAAAAATTCCATGGAAATGATGGTTTGGATTTATTTTATTTACTATGATGATGAGTTGTTTCATTGTATGGTCCCCTATAGGGCCTTTCTGACTTTGGACTCTAAGTTGTTGACATGTCCTTTCTTGAATCCACTATCTTTCCTACACAGGTTGTTAAAAGAAGCACTGACATCATTTCCATTTAGCAAAGCTTACTTAATCAAGAAAGAGGCAGCATTCCAAATGCAAAATGACTCAGAATATTCCACTCTACATGTTTAGGTTATATTTATAGCCAAAGAAAAGGAAGTGATAGGCAGAAACAACCTGACTGGCTGAAGCCTGCATTTGTTTCTCACGTACATGATGTGATGCAACTTATATGTCCACTCACCTACTATGTCTATGGTTTATGTCCATGGCTGCCTGTGATTGGCTGAAATTCAACTATTGTGATTGGCTGAAATTCAACTATTGTGATTGGCTGATTCAGTTGCTTGGTTACAAGGGTCCACTCTTAGGTTAGGTATTAATTGGCTTACAGATTAATCTAGGTAGAGTTAATTACATGTGAACTGTAGACCACTTTGGGCCAGACTTCCTCACACTGGATGGAAGCCATTTTAGGCCAAATTTATTTATTTGGTAAAGGTCTAAGGCTAGAGTTTGAAATGCTACACCTAGTGACACTGTAAAATCCCTCCACTCCTCCACACCCTATGTTGTATCTCCTCTTCCCTTCCTAATTCTTGGTATTATTCCCTAATAGGCATTATTTTCATAAATTTAAATAAACATTTCTCATTGTTTGAGGAAAAGGTGTAAAAACATTCTACTTATACTAGATTTCTATGAAAAGGAACTTTCTAATGGAGTTGGACGTTACTGCAGGGACTTGAGGTGAGCTTCTCCTAAGTGAAGTTGCCCTTTTCAGCTGTGCTCTTTTAAACTTTGTATTTTTAGCTTTATCATATTTCTATAACCTCCACTGTCAGTTATCTCATGGTCTGTTTCTTTGCCTATTTTTTAGTTGTGGCAAAAACATGTATCATAACATTTAGCCATTTAACTATTGATTGATTGACTGACTTATTTGCAGTACTGGAGATTGAACCCAGGGGCATTCTACCTCTGAGCTATACCCCCAGTCCTATTTTTAATTCTTTATTTTCAAACAGGGTCTCAATATGTTGCAGAGGCCCTCACTAAGTGACCGAGGCTGGCCACGGACCTGGGATTACAAGCGTGCACCACTATGCCAGGCTCGTGTTAGCCATTTTTTAGTTTACAGTATTGTAACATCAACTACATGTGCATTGTTTTCCAAGAGTTCTATGTCTTTTCATCTTGCAAAACTGAAACTATGCTCATTGAAGAATACCTATTCTTTCTTCCTTCCCTCAGCCCCTGACATCTCCCTTCTACTTACTGTTTAAGAGTTGACTTCTTTAAATAAGCCATATAAGTGGAATAGTGCAGTATTTGTTTTTGTGTGCCTGACTTATTTCAGTCAGTGTAATGTCCTCAATGTTCATCCATGTGTACTGTTCGACAGGATTTTCTTATTTTTTATAAGTTCCTTTAAGAATTTTTTCTTCCATCGTATGTACATACCACATTCTGTTAATGCATTCATCCATCTATGGATATTTGGGCTGTTTCCACCTCTTGTATATTGTGAATAATGCCATAATGAACATGAGTGTGCAAATATCTCTTCAAGACCCTTTTTTCAGTTTTTAAAAATATATACCTGGATGTGGGACTGCTGGATCATATGGTAATCCTTTGTTTAATTAAAAAAAAATTCCATGGCAGGTTCCCATTTTACATTTCAACTAATAGTGCCCAAGCATTCAAGCTTCTTCATATCCTTTCAACACTTGTTACTTTCTTGTTTTATAATGTTGTTGATGTTGTTTTTGATAGTGGTTTCTCTAACAGGTGTGAGGTAATATCATAAAGTAATACAGCTCGCTGTGCTTTTGACTTGTATCTCTTGGTGATGCTGAGAATTCATTCATATGCTTTTGGCCATTTGTAGATAATCTTTGAAATAATGTCTGTTCAAGTAATGTGCACATCTTAAAATGATAATATTCATTTTTTTCTTTCCATTCTTGAGTTGTAGGTGTTCTTTGTGTATTCTGAAGATGAACTCCTTATCAGAAATATAATTTGCAATTTTTCCTCCAATTCTATAGATTGTCCTTTCTGTTTATTGAATGGTTCATTTAACATATGGGAGTTTTTAAGTTTGCTGTATTCTCCTTGGCCTCTTTCTTTTTGCTGTCTGTGCTTTCAGAATCCTGTAATGATTTGAATTTTAAATGTCCCCCTACCCTTTATGGAAACTAGTTAGCAATGTGGAAGCACGGGCTTGGTTGCTAAGAAGAGGTTCCTGAGGGTGTGGCCTTAGGAATTGTCTGAGGTCTCTTGTCTCCTTGCTCTCTCTGCTTCTGGGGCCTCGCTAATGTGAGAGTGGAGCCTTGTGTTCTCCCTCTCTCTGCTTCCTGCTGCCATGCCCTGACCTCCGCACACCTGGCCTGAGGTGGACTGAATTCTTAAATCTTCAAAAACAGTGAGCAAATACATCTTCCTTCTACCAAGTGGTGCTTGGTTAGAGTCATTGGACACAGAAGTGAGATTACTGTTCGAGACAAAACTTATCCAAGAAATCTTTGCCAGAGCCAGTGAAGCATTTTCCTATGATTTCTTCTGGGAGTTTTATAGTTTCCAGTCTTATGATTAGTTTGTTATTCTGAGTTTCTGTCTATGGTGTAAGGTAAGGATTGGAATTCATTCTCTTGTGTGTAGATATATAATTTTCCCAGCTCCATTTGTTAGTGAGACTGTCTTTCTTCTCATCATTGTGTAGTCTGGGCATCCTTGTTGAAGATCATTTGACTATATTATGTGAATGTCTTTCTGAGCTCTCTATTCCGTTTCACTGGTCTGTGAATTGATCTTTATGCCAGCAAAATACTATTTTCATTTCTGTAGCACTGTAATATGTTATGAAATCAGGAAGTGTTAAGACTCCAGATTTGATTTTCTTTTTTGATACCATTTTCATAATTTGGAGTTCTTTGAGATTCATATAAAGCTTAGGATTTTTTCTTTTCTTTCTTTTTGTTTTTCTTTAAAAATTTACACTGGGATTCTGGTAGGCATTGCATTGAATCTGTAGATTACTGTAGGTTCTGTAGACACTTTATTAACTCTTCCAATCTATGAGCAGAGAATATCTTTACATTATTTATGTCTTCTTTAATTTCTTGCAAAAATATTTTGTAGTTTTCAGTGTACAAGTCTTTCTTTTCTTGGTTAAAGTTATTCCTAATTGTGTTATTAATTTTGATGCAGTTTTAAGGGATTATTTTTCTTAATCTTCTTTTCAGATTGTTCATTGTTCATGTATAGGACCACAATGATTTTTGAATATTGATTTTGTATGTGCTGATTTTATTGATGCTAACAGATTTTTTGTAAAACCTTTAAGATTTTCTACATAATGACCATGTCATTTATAAATGGAAATAATTCTCCTCCCTCCCTCCCTTCCTTCCAGATTTTTTTTTCACCCTTTTCTTGCCCAGTTGCTCTGTCTAGAACATCCAATAGTCTGTTGAATAGAATTGCCAAGAATGTGCATCCTGAGGGCTAGGGTTGTAGACCAATGGTGGAGCACTTGCCCAGCACACTAAAGGTTATGGGTTTGATCCTCAGAACTGCAGTATATTTTTTATTTTCTTCCTTCTGATCTTAAAAGGAAGGCTTTCAGTTTCTTACCATTGAGTATGAATTTAGCTAAGAATTTCTCATTTATGGTCTCAGATCGAGGTAGTTTCCTTCTATCCCAAGTTTATTAAGTATTTTTTTTATCAAGAAAGATTGTTGAATTTTTCCATTTTTTAAATTTCACTTGAGATAGCCAATAGATTTTTGTTCTTCATTCTGTTCATGTGGTATATCACATTAATAGATTTTCATATGTTAAACTATCCTTTTATTTCAGGATTAAATCCCACTTGGCCAAGATGATCTTTTTACTGTGTTGAATTTTGTTTGTTGGTATTTTGTTTGGGTCTTTGTATTAATATTAATCAAGGATATTGCTTTGTCATTTAATTTGCTTATAGTACCTTTGACTTCAATATGAAGGTAATGCTGGCCTCATGCAATGAGTTTAGGAGTGCTCTCTCTGCTTTAACTTTCTTTAAGAGTTTGAGGATTTGTGTTAAGTCTTTTTTAAGTGTTTGGTATAATTTCACAGTGCAGTCATCTCTTCTTATGTATTTATTCATCTAGTGTGAAGTTGTTAATTATTGACTCAATCTCCTCTCTTGTTATAGATCTAGTCAGATTTTTTATTTCTTCATGATTAAATCTTGGTTTTTCTTTGTCTTTCTTTTCTTTGTCTATAGACTACTCTCTTTCTGATTTACATCTTTTTTATTTTTCTAGTTCTGAATATAAAGTTTATTGAATTTTTATAGTTGTGACAGAATCTCATTTGAAGTTGAGTCAAAAAATGTTTCCTAGTGTTAAGTAGCAGATTCAGTTTTGATCTCAACTTGGTTTTAATAATTGAGATGAAAAACCTCAAAAAGTAATGTGCCAAACTTTCAGACTGTATCCAATACCTAGCAACAGTAATTATTTGTATTCATTTAATTGAGAGGACAAAGAAATAAAGACTGAAAATACATTGGGTCTAATGGCTTTTCTATTCAAGATTACAAACTTATTTAGCCATGTATAAATCCCATGAAATTATGACCTCCAATCACATTTTTATAACCCTCCTCACCACATTCCATGTCCACATGTTATTCCTCTGTTTTTTATTTTTATTCCCATAACCCATGCCCCTCCCACTGACTACAGCCAACTGGTGTTCCAAGGTGTTTACACATAACAAATAATGTGTAATTGTTATGAATATGAATCTTAAATAGATGTGAATATGAAATTGGTATTATATGGATTCGTGTTATTCTCAACTTCCACCCTCAGTTCTGTTCTTAAGATCCAGCTATATTGAGATACATTTGGACAATCTGTTGCTTCTTGGCACTGCACAGAAATCCATGATGCACAGTCGTGTATCCTGTGCCCACTCACCCACACACAGGCACCGGGCAGTTCTCACCTCCCACCATGGCCAGGGGAACGTCCTTGTACATTCTCATTCTGGGCTTATAACACTTGAGTCCATCATATGTCCTATCACCCCCCTGGACTTTGGTCATACTCTCAAAATATTCTCAAAGATCAGTTCATTTAAGATTCTATAGTTCTCCAAATGGAAAACAGGAAAGAGAAGATCAGAATTTTGACACTGTTGAAATCAACGAAATCAGAATATGGCAAAATCAACTAAATCACAATACGTCAAAATTAACCCTGAAGATTACCTAATATAGTTTTAAACCCAAACAATGAATTTACAGGTCCTCAAATTTGTGTTAATCCCATCCAGCCTCATGCAAGGAAAATCTGTACAGCTTAACAGGGTTAATTTTTTAGCTTTATCTGCCGAAGAAGTCTGCCCTTTTGCCATATGTTCAGCTTATATTACTTCTATCAGTAACTAGCTCTTGTCTTATACCTTTTTTATCAGGTTGATTCTAGGTAATCAGAAACCAGACTATCCAAACTATCTTCCAGATTGAAATACATTTGAAAGTGAAAGAAGACAATAAATGGACAATAGACAAAGTCCTGTGCTGTTCTAAACAGCGGGGACGTGTGACCATCCTATAAAAGCTAAAAGGCTGGTTTGAGCCAAGGATTTATATATTTAAGTTGTAACAACTTGCCTTCAAATGCCATTCCAACCAAAATGCATGCAGAAGAAAGTTCCCGTGCGATGATAAAGCCAGCTGGAAGAATATTTTTAGCAGACACAGGCCTCCCCCTTCAATCATACCACATAGGCAATTGTCAGCTCTCTTGTCTTATCCATGCTCTCCCTCCCTTGTCCTTCCCTTTCCATGTCTTCTAGCGCCACAGGCTTACACTCTTCACTCCCCCAGGATCTTAAGAAAAGGTGGTTGCCAGAGGTGCACAGCTGCCGAGATCCTGCAGTCATGTGGGTGATTTTCTGGATGTGGGCATGAATGGAGTTGCTCGTTTACATGTCTCCACACATACTTTCTTTTGCGTGATCTTCCTGATTGGAACTGAAGGAGATTAACAGAGATGTTAGAGGCAATGGATTTAGTCTGGGGTAAACCTGATTTTTCACCAGGGTAGTTTATTCTCTCTCCAGCTATACTGTGAGTTTCTAAAGAGCCACATGTCTCTTTTCATTTCTTAAGATCCCATTCTTTTCTGTCTTGCAGAAAAATAACTAGAACAGTTCTCCAAAATAATACATACTTGATAGCTCATTCCTATCTGAATAATCAAGACTCTGATTTATAAAGATTTGCCCAAAGCCAATAAATACCCCACACAGGAATGTATTTTATTATCCTTTTGTCTTCCCTGACAAAAATGGCTTTCTTGTGATGTCCAGGAAAAAAAAAGCTTGCTTATTTAAAAGGCAATTTCTTTTCTCATTTAAAAGATAATTTCTTTAAAATGTAATTTCTTTGAGAAAGACCATCAGATAGTATAATTTCTCTTATTTTCTGTGTCAGAGATGTGGGTCTCTGACACAGAAAATAAGAGAAATTATACTATCAGCTATCTCTAATCTTAAAACTAAAGACTTATCTGTGTGTTTACCAGCATTTAGCACTGAGTTAGAAAGTGGACAAGGCAGGAATTTCCTTGATTCCTTTGAACAGTCACAAAGGAGAGTGTGCACAGAGGACACATGCGCTCTGAGTGGCATACAATACTGGCAGAAGTAGATGTTACAGCTGCTCTTCTTGTTTTCCATCCTGGCTGCTATCCTGTGACTTTCTGTTTCACCCTCCAAAGTCTTATTCAATATATGTGGACCTTTCCAAGTAGACTCCAACAAGCACCTTGGGAAGCATTCACAGTTCCTTGTCCCTTCCCTTTGAAGCTAGTGAGCTCTGAGGGTGCCTGTCACAACACAGTGGCCGGTCCTGACTCACCCTCTTCATGCCCTTTTTAGGGGGGCTTCTAACCTTAGACCATGCCAGAGCCTTTGCTGCCTTGGGAAGATGCCTCCTTTTCAACACACACACACACACACACAGACACATGTACACACACAGACACACACACACACACAGACACACACATTTGTGCCATCCTATTACCATGATCCCCAAAGAAAGTTATGAGCAGCCTTAAAGTCTCAGAAGAACTTTAGTTTTTCTTTGCAGCTGATCTCAGAGAGCTCACATGCAAGTCTGCAGAGATTGGCCCAAGGGCCAGGCTTCCTGAAGGACACCATGCTGTTACTCTCAATTTTTCTGTTTTCGAATGCACACACACACACACACACACACACACACACACACACCTATGCATATGACTTCTATCAGAAGTCATTTTTTCTTCCCATGGGGTATAGTAATTATCCACAAGCAAAATCAAGAACTGGCTCCAAACCTAGGTCTGCCTCTCCCTCACTGTATGGCTTTGGGGAAATGTTTTAAACATTCCAGGTCTTAGTTTTCCCATATGTACAAGGCAGATATGAGCACTACTTAACTTATAAGGTTGTTGCATGTTTAAATTATTTATTGCATAGAAACAGTACCAAGGACAGTACCAGATACATAGCAAACCCTCAGTGAACATGGAAATTTTATTGCTTTAATACATGAATCAGCATTCTCCTTGAGTTCTAAAAGGAGCCTATTTGCGTTATAAAATCATCAAAATAGAACCAGGATTAATAAAATCAAATCCCAGAGAATTCTGCTATGAGAAATTTGGATAAAGACCAAATCAATCTAAAGAGATCCTTTGTAGAAGCCTTTGTTAACTTCAGAATTGAGGAAAACTGAGGCATACAGCTAGCTTGAGAAATACTACCAAAAGCCTGGCAGCAAACTCTATAGAATAAGAATGACACTGCCACAGTGATGATTGCTTATTTATTTATGATGCTAGGGATGGAACCCAGGGCCTCAGACATGGTACGCAAGTGCTCTACCACACAGCTACATCCTGAGCTCCCCAAGGATGATTTTTAAAATTTCAATGAAATAAAAACATTACAACCAGGTGTGGTGGCACACCCTTGAAATACCAGTACTTGGGAGACTGAGCCAGGAGGATGCGGGTTCGCGACAGGCCTCACCTACTTAATGAGGCCCTCTGCAACTTAGTGAGACCCTGTTTCAAAATAAAGACTAAAAATAGGGCTGGGGGCATAGCTTGGAGGTAGAATGCCCCTGGGTTTAATCCCCAGTACCACAAGAAAAAAAAATTACTACTGAGCCAACAAATACCTATGAAATCCAGAATTTCTGCCATCCTTTCTGTGTGCCATGATGCACTGTGTTGCATTATACGATGGGACATCAGAACAAATGGAATTAGGTCATTCAATACACTTGCCAAAAGAGCAAGGGACTTCGTGTTTCTGAGCCTCCATTTTTCTTCTGAAAATTGGTGATAATAACTGCTCTATAGGTCCCCTGTGCAAAAAATGAGATCACATAAATGAATATGCTTTGTAGGCATCCAAATTCTGCTAGAAAATTTGCCCCAAAGTCATGCTTCTACCTTGTTCCTTCTTCATTAGAAATATTTGATAACCTTCTCACCTCCTTTTATATTTTGGTACTGGGGATTGAATTCCAGGGCCCTCTATCTACAAGCTACACACTTGACTCTTTTTTTTTCTTTTAATTATGAAACATGGTTTTGCTAAGTTGATGAGACTGGCCTTGACCCTGTGATACTCCTGTCAGCCTCCCAAGTACTGGGATTACAAGCATGTGCCACCATGCCAGCCTCCCCCGAATTATTTTTTTAAGTCAAGTCTACAGTCTTTACCCTGGACTCCAAAACCCTATTCTGACTTTTTTTTCCCCAGTCAACTCTCTCATCCTATTACTCCATCTTTCTCAATTAAAAATAGCTACTAATTGCCTGCTTTGTACCACATTGATATTTAGTCCTTATTTTTCCTCTTTAGAAAGACCTCTTCCCTACCCTGCTAGCATAATGATATTGTTAACTCTTGGTCATTCTACACATTTTACACGCATTATAATAAGAGTGTGTTTTTATCACCTCCATTTTATACATGGGGAAACTGAGGCTCAGAGGAGCCAAGCTGGCTCGGCCATCTGTAGATGCTGCTGAGGCACCAATTCAGGCTTCTTGGAGTCCGGAGGATATACTCTCAACCACCACTTTTCACTGCCCACGCAGACTTTTCTGAGCAAGACCTTCTTTGATTTTTACATACTCTGTGTTTGCAGAGCATCTGTCCTCCAGGTGGAAGATCATCCAGAATAAGTGCCTTTGTGTGTTGGAACTCCTCTGGTGTGAGAGGTAATAGATCACTGTGTTTCAAGGTAGTCTGCTGAATTATTGGGGAGCTATAATCACAGAAAGGAGTCTCTTCCTGTAGAATACACAGCATTCTTGGGTAATAGGTCCTAGACCTTGAGCCAGGTGCAGTAGCATTTGCCTGTAGTCCAAGCTACTTGGGAGTCCCAGGCAGAAGGATCTCTTGAGTCCAGGAGTTTGAGGCCAGCAGGAGCAACATAGCAACACCTCTTCTCAATAAAAAAGTGTGTGTGTGGGGGGGTTCTAGACTTGTTCCCCTAAATAATGATGAATACTTTTCAGTACTTCTTTCTGTAGCTAAGCTTTTTAAATATCTGAAGGCTCTCATCTTTTTCCTCATTAAATATATTCTTATATTTTGAATGCCTATATTGAACTGTGTATTCTATAAAATAACAACAACAAAGATAGTAGTTAGAATTTATTGACTGTGTCCTGTGTGCCAGACATCTCTGCTAGTGACTTTTCATGCATTAGCTTATTGATCCTTAGTATACTCTGTATTGGTACTTAGAGGACCTGCTCAGCAAATATACTTTGTGATTACATTAGCTTTTTGTCTCAGTGACAAAAAAAAAAAATATTTGACAAGAACAACTTAAGGGAAGAAAGGTTGATTTTGGCTTATGTTTCAAAGAATGCAGTCCATGGTCAGCAGGTCAGCAGGCTCCAAGTCAGCAACACCATGGTGGAAAGAGAGTTGGAGGAAAGCTTATCATGGTAGCTGAATAAGAGAGAGCAGAGAGGAAGAGAGAGTGAGGTAGGAGGCAAGGGCAAGAAGCAATCCCTAAGACTATGGCCCCAGTGACTTGCTTCCTCTAGCCATGTCCCAACTCTCAATTTTATCACCTCCCAGTAAATTCATTCAAATGACTAACCCATCAAAGGATTACTCCACCAATGAGGTCAGAGCCCTCCTCATCCGATCAGTTCATCTTTGAATGATGATGCATTGCCTAACTTGAGGGCTTGGGGGATATTCCAAATCCAATGCATAGAAGTCGCCAGTGCCAACACTTATCACGTGTCAGCCAGCCTGCCGATGATGCCCAGATGCAAGGAGGGAATCATTGGAGAATGGGGGTCCAGCCTCCTCTGGTGATGGACTCTACAAGCTGATGCTCCCCACCAATGTTTCATGAGCCTTCCTCAAGACTATGTCACACACAACTGACCAATCTGTTTTCCTGCACTGCTCTCTGGCCAACATTCCTTATTGCCAGGCATGATGGGATTAGGACTATTTTCTGTGTATTTTCTCAAAACTCGAATTTGACAAATGAACTTTAAAAAGACTCTAGAAAATTAAGGGTGCAGTTCAAGCTGATGTTGTAGACTGCAGATGCAGGTTTGGAAGCCTAACCTCCCAGCCAGTCTAACGAGCCCATCACCTGCCGTGCCCTGCTCTACTGGGCTGCCAACTTTAATAATGGTGCATCCCATGTAAGCCTTCTGCTGTTTTCTCATCACTTCCTGTGTGTAAACATTTCCACAGAATCTCAGTTCAGTTTCCTCTCTTTGCAGAGAGTTGCTATGATTGTACTCTCATAAAATCCATAATGAGCACAGTAGTGGCGTGAGACTAGTAGACAATGAACATTTGTTGATTGGAATTGAGAACTTAGCTCCCTTCAACACAGTCTTTTGTGTTATGTACAGGAAAAGGATACTCTTTTTAAATCTCTAGCCCAAAAATTTGTGTTCAGGACAAAAAAAAATTAAGCTAATGGATTGGTATGGGTCAGCTTCTTCAGAACAAGTATGGTCTCTTTTTTTTTCTTTTACTGTATTAATTAGTTGCTAGCATTTTAGAAGAAAAGAGAGGTGCTAATGAGGCTATAATCACCCCCACACATATACCCTTTTAAGCAACTAATTATGACTAACAGTTTTGAATCTATATCAGCTTTAAAACCTAATGAATTCAACCTTATGAAGAAAAATGATTAATGGGTAAGGTCTGTATGTAACTTAACAAGAAAAGGTCATGGTGACTACTGAGAGTAAGATGTAGAAAATGTTGCAAATTGCAGAATGGTTTTATCCTCATCTGTTATTTGAAATAAAAAGAGATGTCTTCTGATCTTGCTTTTCTAAGCATTCTGGAGGTTCAGCCAGCATTCTTGACTCTTTGGGCCAAGGGAAACTTTGAAAATGTAAGCAGCTCTCTCCTTGGAACAGTCAAGGATATCTTTCTCTCTATAGGCTTGGTACCTCATTTACAAGTTTTAAAAGAGCTTTGCAAACTTGAAGGATTTGGGACTCCAGGGCAGGAATGAACCAGTAACTCACATCTGTCCCTGTTGGTATGGCTGTCTAGATTCTGTGCCTATTTAATGTCCTTTTCAATGACTAACCGTATAACTGCCCTTTGGCTACATATTAACTATTTTTCCACTGTACAATTTCTCCTGGTTTCAGCTGCAAGTTCATGTTTAAGTTATAATTTCTTGAATGATAACAGAAGCAGAATACAAAAAAATTAAAAGGAAATTACCTCTTATTTAAAATTTATTTTCGAATAAATGAGGTTACTCTTATTTTAAGCCTTGCATTTTGTAGTAGTTTTCCCATCAGGCTGGTCTTGAAAGATAATTCATTCAGCTGATCTATGCATGTGCCCAGAGCTCATAATGTACAACACCTCTGTTCCTGGTAGCTGTTCACATTGTACTCATTCTTACCAACAATGACCGGCATGTGCTCTCCTGCCCACCCCCCACCAAGTACGGGGACATTGGATGAGTTCCATTCCTGCTGGGCAGCCTAGTGTCCTCCAGGGACTGCTGGACCTTGCCCCACACCCCGTGAGGGTGGGGAGCACCATAGCACTGATGTACAGTCAGTGGCTTCTGCAGACATGTAAACAGTGACTCTGCCTTTGGGTTTCAAGCTGCTAGGTTAGAGCAAGACCATGTTTCTTGTGTCCTGATATCAAATAGGGATTCCAAGTCCCAGCACTTTGGTTTTAACTTATGCTCCTCTTCTCTCCCAAAGTTCTAAAATCATAAACTCTAGAGTTGGAGTGGGAAGGACATGAAGAGAGGGATAGGTAGCAAGCCTCCTCTAATAGTAATACTATTTCTTTTCATGTCTGGATCTTCCCCAAGTATGAGAACAGTGAATGCCTATTTCCACTGGAGCTCAAGGAAAAAAACAAAAAAACCCACTTTAAGCCAACTTCTTATACCCAAGCCATTAAGTTTTCATTAAAAATATTTCCTCTATAACCTTGAAATCAATTAACCATAATTCTCAGATTAGATATTTTCCGTATTTGCAAGTATCTATTCTATACTTCAAAATCCAGCAGCATTATAATATTTTTAATAACACTCTGCTCCTACGTTATTTCTTTTTTATGTTAGCTTGGAAGATTTTGGTAATTATTTGCATGTATTTGCTACATGGTTATCATTCAAGCATATTGTGACCAGTATTTATATAAATATTGTCATCAAACTTGTTAAGCATACTTGAATGAGATTACTTTCCTTCCTTTAACTGACACACAATCTACTTTTATTCATTATAAAATATATAACATATATTTTATATAAAGTAATACCAAATATATAAAATAATTACCAAATCTGAGAACCAATTATCTTTCCAAAACTGACCCAGATATATGTGAATGGGTATATATTTGTTCGTGTGTGTGTGTTTGTAAAAATATAGCATACTATGTTTATCAAAGTCTGATAGCCTGTTTTAACATTTAGATTTAATATTTAGCTATTCATCAAACTGTTAAATTCTCAAGTTTGGATACCATGCTTAACAATTAAAAATTTCTTCTTATAGCCGGGTGTGGTGGTACACACTTGTAGTCTCAGTACTTGGGAAGCAGACACAGGAGGATCACAGGTTCAAGCATGTCTCAGTAACATAGTGAGACCCTCAGCAACTGAGTGAGATTCTGTTTTAAAATAAATAAAATAAATAAAATAAAATGGGACTGGGGGTATGGCTCAGAGGTAGAATGCCCTGGTTCAATCCCTAGTACCAAATACACACAAAATAATTCACTTGCTGCACTCGACACAGTGTTAACACTAAAGACTATTGTATAAACATGATATCAAGTGAATCCTTTGACCATTTATCAGGTTACTGACTCAAAGAAAATTCCATTAACTCTAGTATTGTAGTATTTAAGAGCATGGGTTACAGTCAAACATCCTTTTCTGAATTGTGGTTCTTCCCCAAATTAACTTCATGACTTTGAGTAAGTCACAATACCTCTTTTCCCTTCTGTTTTCTCATTTATAAAACTAAAATAAAATAATCACTACATTGCAGAATCATTGTAAAGAGTATAGTCAACATTTACATAGTATTGAGTTTATGGCTTGTCCAGAATAGGAACTCAAATATGTCAGTTTTGGAGTTACTATTTATCATTTCATTATATGAATCATTTTAGGAAAATTGCTTTTGTTTCTTTCTGAAAGTAGAACTGAACATTACACACACACACACACACACACACACACACACACACACAGTCTCAAAAGAAAGCATGAATCATTGAACAGAAGAATTCTGTGAATTGAAGCAAGAATTAGAAATCAGTATCATGATCATCAATTGAATAGCATGCCCAAAACTATAAAATTAGTTGAATTTAAGTTTTTTCCATAAAATTCCTGGCATTAAATATTTTTACCATTCCTATAACAAATATATATAAAATTATGTTTTCTAAGGTTGTTTTTATATAAAATTTGAGACCAAACTAATAGCCAGGATCAGGCCCAGGAATTCTATTTATTTATTTTTTCTTCATTTTATTGGTGCATTGTAATCATACATCTTTGTTAGGTACAAGCTGGTAAAGGCATACATGCACACATTTCTCATTAAACCCTTCCCCAATTCCTGCCCTGCTTCCTCGCCCTTCCTCCTCAGGTTCAGTTTAGTGATTGGCTTTGATATGTTTGTGAAAGTACATCATGTGCATTAGGTTGTTCCCTCCCCATCACCTTAGGTTAGGTCAACTGCTTTGCTCATCTTAGGTTTCTCCTTCTTCATCTGGAGTCCCTCCTATGTCCCATTTTCTCCCTAGCATCCGCATATTAGGGAGAGTATACATTTTTTTTTTTTACTTTTTGTGACTGACTAATCTCACTTAGCATAATGTTCCTGTTCCATCCATTTCCCTGCAAATAACATGATTTATTTATTCTTTATGGCTGAGTAAAATTCCATTGTGTACATATCCCATAGTTTTATCATCCATTCATCTGTTGATAGACATCTTGGCTGGTTCCATAGTTTGGCAATTGTGAATTGTGCAGCTATAAACATAGACACACATGCATCAGTCTGATAGTTTGGTTTCCATTCTTTTGGGTAGATACCCAGAAGTGGTATTGCTGGATCATATGATAGGTTCATTCCAATTTGTCTGAGGATCCTCTATACTGTTTTGCAAAGTGGTTGCACTAATTTGCAATCCCACCAACAATGTATTAGGGCTCCTACTTCTCCACACCCTTGCTAGCATTTGTTGTTGTTTGCGTTTTTGATGATTGCCATTCTAATTGGTGTTAGGTGAAATCTCAGGATAGTTTTGATTTGGATCTCTCTGATTGCTAATGATGTTGAACATTTCCTTATACATTTATTGGCCATTTGTATTTCTTCTTTTGTGAAGTGTCTATTTAGATCCTTTGTCCATTTTTTTTACTGGGTTATTTTTTTTCTTATCTGTGATTTTCTTGAGTTCTCTGTATATTCTAGTCCTCTATCATAAAAGTAGCTGGCAAATATTTTATCCCCCTCTGTGGGCTCTCTGTTGAGGTTCTTGATAGTTTCTTTTGCTCACAGAAGCTCTTCAGTTTAATGCAATCCTGTGTATTGAGCTTCCTTTGAGTTGCTTGTGCTTTTGAGGTCTTGTTGAGAAAGTTTTTACCTGTGCCTATGTGTTGAAGTGTTGGGTCTATGCCCTTTTCAAGTAGCTTCAAGGTCTCTGATCTGACTTCCAGGTCTTTAATCCACCTTGAGTTGACTCTGGTGCAGGGTGAGAAAGTGGGATCTATTTCCATTTTCCTGCATATTGTTAACCAGTTTTGCCAACACCATTTGTTGAAGAGTCTGTCTTTTTCCCAGTGTATATATTTGGCTCCTTTGTCAAAAATCAGTTGACTGTAAGCATGTGTATCTGTTTCTGAATCTTCTATTCTGCTCCATTGGTCTGTGTATCTGTTTTTGTCAGGAATTCTATTTAAACAAACTATAACGAGGACACCGAGTCAAATACACCTCCAAATCAACAGGACAGCACAGGTAGGCTAGGGTTAACCCAATAAAAGTCTCCTTCTTATTTCTGTGGGAAGTATTAATCATTGGCCTAGCAAGAAGGCAGAAAAGCAGAAAGCCACTTTTACCTTATTAGTCAAAAGCAGGGCATTCAAGAGTGAGACAGACCTTGGCAGGTAGGTCCTGACTGCCTCCTAAGCCTGCTAAGCCTCCTAAGACCCTCCTCCCTACCAGAAATTATTTTGCTACTTCCCAACCATTTTTTTTCTATTAATAAGTGTATTGTTGAGAAACAGTTACACATTTAAAAATGCAAACTTGTGTATTTAAAAGACTGAAACTCATGTATCTTTCTATCTTACACCTTGTCAGGCAAGGAATGACTGCTGTTTTCTTCCCATCCTGTATTTTCTGTCTCAAAGCCACTGCTCCACAATCCTGAGTCTGAAAAATCTTCCCTGACATGGGAAACCTAAAATAATCAACTTATTTTGTAGCAAAATCAGTGGAGTGCAGCCTAATGCATATTTTGTATCTCAGTTTAATCCATCTACTGATGTAAACCCATAATCCTCAGTACCCGTTCTTGTTTAGGCAGAGTTTGTAGAAAGTCTTCAAAATCAGGATTACCAAGCTTAATGCTAAAGGCAGTGGATGCTTTTAAAGCACTTAGCTATTTGCACCATGAAAGAACTGTTTTGCACTACGCACTCAGTAAAGTGAAAGATCCTAGTGATGTGGGTCGCATTTCATTGGTTGGTTAAGTAGTAGATTAGTTCTCACTTTTCCTGGAGGCTGCACTTGCAACTGTTTTAAAAAGCTTTGCCTTCTGAGAATTAATGTGGCAGCTTGTAATATTTCAGTGTCCAACATTTGATCCTTTCAGATTAAAGCAAATTGTTAGGAAAGGCTCATGGGCATGCTTTGTATCCTAAGGTAGATGAATGTATCTATAGAGACTCTCAAACTCAACACTTTCTTACTTCCCATCAATAAAGAAAGCTAATTTCACAGTACTAACTTGAAATGTTTCTGGCTCCTTTGTTTGGAATAATTCATCATGGAACATCTGGCCCACTTATTAAAGCTGTGCAGTTTCAAATAACTTTCTAGCTTAAATTGTCCTGGATATATCATCATTTCTTTTGATTATTAATATGATGGACAAGTTGCATATTTTTCAGTGCCAACATGAAAGAGCTGTGACAAATGAAATTTGTTCTCAATGTGTCTAATGTTGCATGAGTGAGGAACTCTCTTCTCTTGAGAGCTTTATCTCCCCTTTTGGTGAACTCGCCAACATGAATGTCTGGTCCTCATGATTATAGCATCTGGGTGGAATTACCCAATTCCACACTGAGCTGTTTCAGAATTTCCTTTAAGGATTTACTTACTTGGATGTTTGTTTCCATATATTGTTATTGTTATTATTATTGTGCAGCCATAAAAATGAGTTTGTGGTTGATTCCGATGCAATAGGAAAGCAATATCTGCTAAGTGCACCAATTTTGATATAATTTGATAAGCAAATCAATCTTCCATGAAGAAATGAGCTCTGCAATTTGGGGATTGGCATATATCAGAAAATAACCCACATAGCTTATAAAAATATGCCCGATATGGAATTTCCAAGTATTAAAAATGATTTTATATATTACATATTTGCCAAGACCCTCAACACGTTAGAGTCATTTAAAAGAACATAAAATAAGAAAATAAAAGTTTGAATATAATGTGGGGAAATGAAGAAAAATAATGATGAAAATGAAATATTTTGATTGCAAATATTAATAGTAGCTATAACCAAGAAAAAAGCCTTTGGGTCTAACCTTCCCTTCAAACTACCTAATTTTCATGATCATAAGAGTTCCGGAAGGATGGTTTTCTTTGAGACAGAGATAAAAATTTCTTTTTCCCATTTAGTTGTATATATCCATTGAGAATTTAAATCTTAGTAGACACATATACCTATATAAATATCTACATTTAATTCCCAGATTTATCCCTCAAGCAACTACTTCAATTGAAAAAAAAAAATTATGCCGAGCCCAATGTATTTCAGAGGAACTAATTGAAACAAGTTGCCCTCTGATGCTTCCTTTCTAATCTTCCTTATGAATTAAGTGATAAAAGTTGTTAGTTACATTATCATCATCTAATTAAGGCACACTTATTGCATAGTCATTATAATAAATATGTAAATATAATGGCAATCACAGCTGTAAGCTCAGGTCATAAATGTGGGTGTGAATTTATGGGGAGTGCTTAGAATAATTCATGGTAACGTAGCTAGCTCCAATTTAAGAGGAAGTGGAGATCATCACTAAAGTGATATGGAATCTAGATAACATAGACTTTTACTAATAATTCATTTAATTGCACATAGAATTTATGGCACTCAAAATTGAGCCTGTATAACATGACCAGTAGAGAACTGAGACTAACAAGTGACTCCAGACTCATGTAAAAGACTCATTACCAAATTGTGATTTGTGTCCCTAGAGACACTTGTCATTCCTTCTCATCTATTGTGGCTCCTGGGAAGCTGACCTCTAGGTTGGGTTTGCCTGTCAGGGGCACTTAGAAATCAAAATCAGGGAGGACAGAAGCATTAGAGAACCCATTATTCTGTGTCCTTTTCAATTGCTTGATAGGATCCTTTACCTGTGGCCATGGTTTCTTCAGGTAGCCCTCTGCACGTACCTACTGGCAACCTTTACAATCTGTCCTCTGCCTTCATTCCTTCAGCATCTTGAAGCATGGCTTCTTGATATTTCTAACCCCAAACTACTATCCTGTCCTTGTTTCTCTATACTCTGCCAAGTTTTGTAAATAGTCACTGTTAAATTCTCCAATTGTTCAATTTGAGTTAGCCATATGGATTTTGCTGGGATCCTCACAGGTGCATATAGAAGACCCTGTTAAATTAGGCTTTGAGCTTCACATTGAGATTATTCTTTTTGAAAATTTGGCTTTTGTAAAAGGATTAACAATAAGAATTTAAATGATTAAAATAATTTTTTTCATAAACATTAGTCAGACATTGTGCTAAGCAATTTCCATTCTTTGTTTCATTTAAACTTCATAAAGATAATTTAAAGTGATATTAAATAGAAAAAATAAAAGTAGTAGAAGAAATGAGACAAACAAGGAGGGAAGGAAGGACTTTAGCTTTAAATCTAAAAACTCCCTGATTATCCTCACCTTCATTCTGAAGGCCTATTTTCCTCCAGGCTTAAATTCTTAAAAGGTCCAGTAAATCGTGAAGCACTGTATGTCCAGTTAATTAGTACCTATATACTTTGTTAGTTTACAGAATGTATTTTCAGTCTGATCAAAAGAAGTCCATAAGCCAGGCGTGGTGGCTCATGTTTGTAATCCCAGTATTTGGGAGGCTGAGACCAGAGGATCCAGGTTCTCAGCCAGCCTCAGCTACTTAGTGAGTCTCTCTGCAACTTAGTGAGATCTTGTTTCAAAAATGAAGAATAAAAATAGGAATGGGGGTGTAGCTCAGAGGTGGAATGCCCCTGGGTTCAATCCCCAGTACAGCAAAAAAAAAAAAAAGTCTATATTAGAAGCTATTGTTTAAAGTTCAATGATATGAGTACAGTCCAAGTGCTATCTATCAACTAGGTAATGCCAACCTAAAGATTCCAAGAAGAACCAGACTATTGTCACCTGCTCCATGTTCTACAATCATAGAAAGCAAACTCATTAGGCTGATATCACCCCACACATCTCTTCTGTTCTCCACTTACAAAATTACCTTTAAAAGAAATGCCATGAAACCCCCCAGTATATCTGTCTTTCACTTTAGAGATATCCTGCCTCCTCCCTTTAATGTGTATTGCTTGCTTTTCTTAATAAATCTTTGTATATGTCTCTGACTGGCTCATGCTGAAATTATTTTTTGTCATGGAAGCCAATGACCCTCCTGGTCCTGAGTTGAGTTCCCCTCCTTCCCCTACTGAGAAATGTTCTGAATCCTTCACAGAATCAACCCTTCTCCCATGACAAATGTATGCAGTGTTTTCATCCTAATTTTATACATAAAAAAAAAACTGAGATTAAGAGAGTTTGTGCTTAGCTGGTAACAGCAAAGATCAGCGTCCTGTGTTTGGATGATGGAGTCCACTTGCTTCAATAGGAAGCAGCTCATGTAGAGGGAGTGATGAAATGGGAAGACAGATCAACTGGAAGGCAAAGCCCATGAGAAGCAGCACCAGGCAGGAAGGGCTTGGTGAACAGAGGGGAAAACAGCCACGGATAAGGGTGAAAAGAAGTAAAGGGTCTGAGTAACTGAAAGAAAGTGGTGAAGGAAAAGCAAAATGGAAAGAGAAGGGAAGGCATGAGAGAGGAGGAAATGAGGAAGGTTCTGGATGTTGCGTCTTCATGTGACCGGGTCCTGCAGTTCTAACCTCCTTTTACTCAAAGCTAAAGAAATGGGGATGAGGAAGAGAGGACTAGAGAAACGGGAGACAGAAATATATACATTTTCTGTGTACATACATGGAGAATCTATATACATACATATATACATGAAGATGTTACCATCATCCAAGCCAGGAAATCTGCCTAGATACTAGATATCTGGGCTCAGTTGCCTGCTCACATAGGAAATAAACAAATGATGTAAAAAACAAAAATGAATTTAGTTGCAGTTTGGCCAAAACTGGGGAGGAGCAATTAATCTGTTTCTGCAAATCCTACAGAAGCAATTGCAATTTATAGAAACAAAAGCCAGAACATATATATATATATATATATATATATATATATATATATATGAATAGATAGATAGGTGTATATATATATGTATGTGTGTGTACGTATATACGTGTGTGTATATATGTATATGTGTGTGTAGATTTAGCTAGGCTGTGCTAGTCAGAATTATATTACAATTCTAGTTTCTTTGGTACTTTCTCAAGAAAGAGACTAGCTTTTTGGTTTTCATTTTCAACATTAGGAAACTCCCAATGCAGAAAAGCAATTACAAGGGAGTTGGGAAACAAAAGTACTTTGGGGCTTTTCATTTCAAAAGGGCTCTGTATAGAAAATGAAGGAGGAAGCAGAGGAGGAGAAAGGGGAGGAGGAGGAGGAGGAAACATATGAGATAAAAAGACATTATCAATCAAGGCTACTTTTGTAATAAAAAATGCCAAAAATTTATTTTATTATTTATCACCTAATCAAACATAGTATGAAGACCTTGCCTTGGTGGAAGTTTAATTGAGAAACAAGTTCTAGAGGCAGGAAGCATATTTTCAAATGAAACATACATCATCCCAAGAAACTAAACATCCACTTCTAAATTGCACAGATTGCTATTCAGAATGTCTTGGTGAAAACGAGGTCAGTGTTACGTATTGTCCAGTTTTGAACCAGACTGTCTGGTATTTGAGCTTCCTACTGGGGACAAAGTTTTAAGAGTATTCGACATCTGATGCCTGGCATTTTGAAATTAAGAAAGTTTTATTGTTGTATTTTAATATATCCTGGGCATTAATTTTATTACTTACTCTCTTGACTTTCACCCTTTGCTATTATGACAATTTGCTCATTAAGTAAAACTGGCACATAAGGAGCCTTTACAAAATGTGCCAGGTATTTTTTTGTGAGAACCATCTGGCAACCCTAGTGCATGTTGCATTTGGAATTGTGCCAGCTACGGATGATTGCGGGAGGCATTGCCCACTTCTACAAATCTCTTCAAGTGTTTCCATTCCCCATTTGATCATTCCCATTCATTTCTGTTTCCTGTTATAGCAGAAACCTTTTGGGTTATTTTGTTCCACATCATTATCATCATGATGATGCCTCTCCCTGGGTGTTCATTGCCCAGACTTTGGTCCTCACCAGCCCATTAACATTTCCCTTATCAAGGTCACCAGTAACTTACATTTTCTATCATCCAGGGGTCATTTCTCAGCCCTTGTCTTATTCAACCTATAGGCAGTTTGACACATGGGATCACTCTGTCCTGGAAACACTTGCATGATGTCTCAGTCCATTTTCTGTTGCTATAACAAATAGCTGATGCTGGAAAGAGGTTTATCTAGTTATAAGGGGTTCAAGGGCATGACACTAGCAACTACTCAGGTCCAGTATCTGTGTCACAACCTGGCAGGGAAACATAAAGGGGACCAACAGAAGTGGCCAAGCATGAAGAGTGGTCTCACCTTATAACAACCTCTTCTTGAGAGAGCTGATCTAGTCACACAAGGCTTGATCTGTTGGAGGATAGCATGAATGCATTCATGAGAGTGGAAACTTCAAGATCTGATTATTTCCCATGAAGTCTCACCTTTCCATGTTCCATTATTATAATACCACCAAGACGTCGCGACTCAGTCTCCAGCACATGAACCTTTGGAGAACACACTGAAACAATATCCAAGCCATAGCACATGACGTCCAGGCCACCACACTTTATTTTCTTCCTGCCTCCCTGGCTGTTGCGTTGGCTTTCCTTTAGAGGATTCTCCTGATCTGAAAGCATGCAAGTCCCCAGAGCTCAGTTCTTGAGTTCCCTGCTGGTCTTCACAGCTCAGTTCCACATCTTTAAATGGCATCTCCAGCTCAAGGGATCCCAAATTCATGGGTCCATCTGCATCTTCTCTTTTCAGCTCTAGATTCACTTATCCAGCTGCGACTGCCATCCTGTCTGCATTTCCCATATACATTTCAAAGTCAGCATGATTCAACCAAAACTCTATCCCTAAATTACTCCCTTTCAAGGCTGCCTGTTCTCTGGATATGGTACAAAAACCTAGGAATCATTCTTAATTCTTTTCTTTCACAATTTCACTTAATCCAATAGAAAATTCTACCTCCTAAATATATCCTGAATCCAATCACGTCCCGTCAATGCCACTGTTTACCCTGTGTAATTAAGTTGATGTGCCTTTTCCTGAACTATCACACTAAGCAGATGGCCAGTTTCCTGCTTTGACTACAGTCTTGTCTTGAATCAACAGCTAGGGTGGTCTTCTTATAAGAAGACCAG
>PVLC010013641.1:13647-41246 GCA_004027655.1 Graphiurus murinus | reverse complement strand
CCCCTGGGTTCAATCCCCAGTACCGCAAAAAAAAAAAAAAAAAAAAAGAATCCTTCAAGAACCTTCATCATTGGCACATGTTGATCACAGAAGCAGACCCACTCATTGTCTTCATCTTTATTTTACCATTTTAAAGTTGCTTAGTACACTCAGAGGAAGCAAGTTTGGCTTCTATAATTGGCAGTTTTGTATTGTAAAACATTGTGATTTTTAGGAATTGGTGTAGTTTGGAGATATTGCTCAGTTGCAGAGAGCTTGCTTGGAAAGTGTAAGGCCCTGGGCTCAATCCCTAGCACTGAAGCTGGGGGAAAAGATCAAACCAAACCGAACAAACATGATAATGGTGATAACCCTTTTGTCTGAGGTGAAGCTGCAGGGCACAGCACATGCCTTGTACCAACACCAAGAAACAAAAGGAGAGCCGGGCGTGTGGCGCACTTGGAATCCCAGCACCTGGGAGGCTGAGACAGGAGGATCACAGGTTCAAAGCCAGCCTCAGCAGTTTAGTGAAGCCCTACAACTTAGTGAGACCCTGTTTCAAATAAAAGAATAAAATAGGGCTGGGGGTGTAGCTCGGAGGTAGAGTGCCCCTGGGTTCCAGTCCCAGTACCGCACACACAAAAGAAGAAGTGTAAATAGACAGTGATAGCAGGATGATACCGATTTCCTTGAACCAAAATGTGATTGAAAAGCTAAATCATTAAAAAAGGTTAAACCACCCAGATGTGGTGGCACACACTTGTAGTCCCAGTACTTGGGAGGCTGAGACAGGAGGATCGCAGGTTCTAGGCCAGTAGATGGTAACTAAGACCCTGTTTCAGAATAAAAAATAGAAAGTGCTGGGGGTATCACTCAGAGATAGCACATCTGGCCTGCCCAGCCTTAATCTCCAGTACCACACACACAAATCAAGTCAAACCATTTGTCAGTTTTTTGTGTTTTTTTTTTTTTTTTTTTTTTTGCGGTACTGGGGATTGAACTCAGGGGCATTCTACCTCCGAGCTACACCCCTAGCCCTATTTTTTATTCTTTATTTTGAAACCGAGTCTCACTAAGTTGCAGAGTGCCTCACTAGGTAGCTGAGGCTGACCTCAAACCGGGATCCTCCGGTCTCAGCCTCCCGAATGCTGGGATTACAAGCGCGAGCCACTACACCTGGCTCTGTCAGTTTTGTTTGTGCCTCTTTGTTAACCTCTCTGAGACACATGGATAACTCCTGTTTAAGTTTTAAGTAGTAAAGTGGTTTATAACAGTGCTAAATCCTTTTTTTCTAGACTTACTCTAGTATTGATGTTCTTTTACACGGAAGTAGACTCACGAAGTTACAGTCTGTACAGGCTTTAATGGAAACTCAGGAGTTCATCAACTTTATAAATAAACAAGGTAACCTTTTTAACCTTTTTTTCTTTCTTCTCTAATTATAGCGGAGTCTGTTTTGTCCTTTAGTGAAAGATGTGTTTCTTCGTGTCTGGCTTGGATAGCACCTGGAGTTCATTCTACAGATCGGTGGTTCTGAGGTCACTGGAACAGGTGTCTTAACGTGGTCAGGTATTGCTCTAGGTACAGAGATGGATGCACAGCCAAACAAAGCATGCTGCTCAGCGGGAAGACACCTTCAGGGTAGGGAATGGACAGGTGGCAGGCCCGCCCTGGCCTTCCAGGCAGGAGGCTCCTGGAGGAGCAGCCAGAGAGAGAGCTGCAGCGACAGAAGGCTGGGATGGGGGGACACTGCCCAGCTCACAAAGCCCCTCCTACTGACTAGTAGTAACCAGGCTACTGCCTCCGGCTTTTATCCCAGTGCCCGTGGGCCACGCAGGAGTCTAAATAGTACCCTTTCCAGAAGTGTAATAGCTTAGTTCTAAATCTCAATTCCAACCTGCATTCTAAATAATTGAAAATTGTGTGTGTGTGTGTTGAGCTGAGGATTGAGCTCAGGGGCATTCTACCTCCGAGCTACATCCCAGCACATTTTTATTTTTATTTTGAAACAGGGTCTTGCCAAGTTGCTGAGGGCCTTGCTGCGTTGCTTTGGCTGTTCTTCAATCTGCAATCCTCCTGTCTCACTCTCCAAGTACTGGAATTACAGGCACCATGCCCATCATAAAAATAATTAAAAAAAAAAACCTTTCAGAATACTAAAAAAGTTGGTTCTCATATGTATGCACCTGATTATAAATTTGGGGAAATGTTTTTCAGGTTTATAGTCACCAAATGCTTTCTACCATCTAGAAGCTATTTCAGTCTGTTTATTACAACAACCTTATGAGATAGACTTTTTCTTTTCATCTTGTAGGGTCCTAGAGAAATTAAATGACAGCCTAAATGAAAAAAACCCAGGGCCATCTATGTGAAACTTATGTTCCTAACCCTGCTTTCCAGCAACAGAAAGAAAACAAACCTTCAACAAAATTTAATAATGAGACGTTTCAAATTCCTGAGGATTATTACAAGTCCCTTTTCTGAGACCATTTAGGCTAGACAGTCTTAGATATTAGAAATGGACCGTTGTGCCAGGAGTGGTGGTGCACACTCGTAATCCCAGTGCTTGGGAGACAGAGACGGGGAATCTCAGGTTCAAGGGCAGCTTTGGCAATGTAGTGAGACCTCGTTTCAAAACAAACAAACAAACAAGCAAAATTTAAAATAGCCTGGGGGTGTATCTTGGAGGTAGAACACCCTTGGGTTCAATCCCTAGTACTGTATACACACACACACACACACACACACACACACACACACACCAAAAAAAAAAGAAGAAAAAAAAAATGAACCCTTGTGCCAGGCACAGTGTCACACGTGTGATCCTGTGATTCAGAAGTCTAAGTTAAGGACATTGGAAGCTTGAGGCCAGCCTGGGCAACTTAATGAGACCCTGTCTGAATATAAAAATGGAAAGGGCTGGGGATGTGGCTCAGTGGGGGAATGCCCCTGGGTTTCATCCCCAGAACCACAAGAAAAATACAGAAATGTACCGTGTACCTGGAGCGGTGCTCCCTGTGTAAGCATGCTGATGGGCTCCAACCTGGTCTGCGTCTTCCTCGGCGGTCTGAGCACACTCTGTAAGTAGCTCTGTGTGAACCAGGCCAGGCTCTGCTTTCAGGCAGATTGACCACAGCCCACTGGAAGCCGCCTCAGTTTTTAATGCTCTTTAGATTCTGGAATTACAGATGAAGTGGATGGACATGTAGGAAATGTATAAAGATTGGCATATGTTTACTTCTCCATCTTTTTTCTGTACCTGAACTGATTGAGTTTAAATTCAACAGTGTGCTGACTTGCATTACTTTTATGAAAGAAAAGACAAGTTTCTTTTGTTGTCGTTCCTTAATTTGGACAAGAAATCTAAATTTCCTGCATACTCATGATGATGCCACTGTGTCAGATGTTCTGGTCAGTGATCTGTGGGTATAATGACCCTCTAATATTGTTTTTAGGTAACTTATCCTCTCACGTACCCCTTCGGAGACTCCTGAAATCCTGGACGAACAGATATCCAGATGCTAAAACGGACCCAATGCACATCTGGGATGATATCATCACAAATCGGTAAGAGGTGGCCCTGTTGAGTCCAAGTGGTACTTCTTCAAAATTTCCAGAACAGTTCTATCTCCAAATGATGGTTTGGGAAAGCGTGGGTGGCAGCGGCATAGCTCCCCCTTGCACTGGTCCCCACAGGGATCGTTCTGACTGTCCCTCCGGTACACGGTGTGCTCCGTCCCCGCCCACCCCCGCTGCTGGGGTGCTGCGGCCGGCTGAGGTGCCCCCGCGGGGAGGGAGGGTGGGGTGGCCCTGCGTCTTGCTCTCGTGGCTGACTTGGATGGTGGACGGCCATGGGGAGGATTGCCGTGTCACACGCCCGGCCGTCCTCCTGCCTCCCAGCCCCTGCGGCAGTGTGTGCTCACCACACGTAAGGTCACATGGCTGTCCTCGTCCCCACCTTGCCAGCCTCATGGGACCTGGAGAGCGGTGGGCTCCTGTGTGTCAGAGAGGCTGTGGGTTACCTGTGTGAATGTGCAGAGGAAGCAGACTGGGGAACCCTTGCTCTAGCTGGGACGCCTTCCGTTATTTTCTCTACTGTTGTAACATTTTGGGGAAGATGAGGTTTGTTGGTTTGGTTTGGTACTGGGGATTGAACCCAGGGGCATTCTACCTGTGAGCTACACCCCTAGCCCTATTTTATTTTTATTTTTAAACAGGGTCTTGCTAAGTGGCCCGGCTGGCCCCAAACTTGTTAAGTATGCGCCTGTCTGAGCCTTCCCAGGGCTTGGGTCGCGGCCTGCACAACTGTGCCAGCGCATGCGGAACTTCTGTTGTCTCCTTTTCTTGCATACAGATTTATTTACTTTCTGAACCATTTGCATGTAAGTTGCACACATCATATCTCATATCTCCTCACCTCTTTATTTATCAGTGTTTATTTTCTTTCTTTTTTTTTTTTTTTTTTTTTTTTTGCGGTACTGGGGACTGAACTCAGGGGCATTCTACCTCTGAATGTTACCCCCAGCCCTATTTTTTATTCTTTATTTTGAAACCGAGTCTCACTAAGTTGCGGAGTGCCTCACTAGGTAGCTGAGGCTGGCCTCGAACCCAGATCCTCCGGTCTCAGCCTCCCGAATGCTGGGATTACAAGCGTGCGCCACCACGCCCAGCTATCAGTGTATATTTTCTAAGAAAAGAGTATTCTCTTATGTAAGCATGGTAATCAACTTCAATGCTTTCGGACACTCTATTATTTTTCTTTTTCACAGTAGTGGGGATTGAACCCAGAACCTTGCACATTCCAGGCAAACACTTTAGCACTGAGCTATACCCTCGGTTCTACTTTTACTTTGAGACAGGTTCTTGCTAAATTGCCCAGACTGGCCTCGAAGTTTGGAACCTCCTGTTTCAGCCTCCCAAGTAGCTGGGTTATAGGTGTGTACCACTATGCCTGGCTTGCTGTTTTAATCCACAGCCCCATTTCAGTTGTGATAGTTGCCCCATTCACATCCTCGCAAGCATTTTCTCCCCTTCTAGGACAAGACGCAGTCCAAAGTCGTGGACTGTATTAGGCATGGTTTGGGGGTTTTTTTGTTTGTTTGTTTGTTTTTTTACTCTCTTTCAATCTGAAACATTTTCTCAAACTTTCTTTGTTTTGTTTTTGTTTTGGTATGGTTTTTGTTTTTTGGGGGGGAGTGGGGGTTGTGGTACCAGGGTTTGAACCCCAGAGACATTCTACCTTTAAGCTATACCCCAGCCCCATTTTTATTCTTTATTTTGAAACAGGTCTCACTAAGTTCAGAGTGCATCGCTAATAACTGAGGCTGGTCTCAAACCTGTGATCCTCCTGTCTCAGCCTCCCAAGTACTGGGATTACAAGTGTGAACCACCACACCTGGCTAGCTTTCCTTTGTCTTTCATAACATTGATAGTTTTTGTTTGTTTGTTTTTGTTTTCTTTTTTTATAGTACTGGAGATTGAAACCAGGGGCATTCTAACTTTGAACTACACCTCCAACCCTTTAATTTTTTGTTTTGAAACATGGTCTCACTAGGCTGATGAGAGTCTCTACTTGCTGAGGCTGTCTGAACCTGCGAACCTCCCATCTCAGCCTCCCAAGTACTGAGGTTATAGATGTGTGCCACCGCACCAGGCTACATCAGTCCTTCGGAGGAATGGCCTTCAGTCGGGTTCTTACGTGAGATCTGGGTGGCTCTCCCCCGGGCCGAGCACTCGTTCAGTTCTCCCAGAGGGGCCCTGACACCTGGGGCATAATGGGTCCATCTGCCTTTTTTGGTCATCATTGTGACTGCCTCGGGTAAAATGCCTTGCTGCTGCCGGGCGTGGTGGCGCACGTCTGTGATCCCAGCATTCGGGAGGCTGAGTCTGAAGGATTCAGGTTCGCGGCCAGCCTCAGCTGCTTAGTGAGGCACTCCGCAACTTAGTGAGACCGGGTTTCAAAATAAAGAATAAAAAATAGGACTGGGGCTGTAGCTTGGAGGTAGAATGCCCCCGGATTCCATCTCCAGTACCGCAAAAAAAAAAAAAAAAAAAAAAAGTCTTGCTGCTGTCTAATGCTTTTTTTTTTTTTTTTTTCTTTGCAACCTGTCAGAAACAAATGTGGAAGATGCTTAGAGAAACGCAAATGTCCTATTTCCCATGAGACGTACCTGTTTGATAACTGTGGTGACTCTTGGCTTATCCAGTCTTCATAATGATGGTTCCAAAATGATGATTTCTGAATTCACTACATGTTCCATGAGTATCAGTCTACATCTTGTTATGAGGAGAGCCTCCGTGTCTACCTGTGACACTAGAGATTGAGCCCAGGGGCTTTCTACTTCCATGCTACACCATCAGCCCTATTTTTTTATATTTGGAAACAGGGTCCCCTCAGTTATTAAGGCTCTCACTAAGTTGTTGAGGCTGGCCTTTATCAGCCTCCAAAGAACTGGGACTACAGACGTGCGCCAAACTGTCTCAGGTTTGGCCAGTGGGATCCCCTTCAAGCTGATATTCCAGGCTCATCTTGAATTATTTATTTATTTATTCTTTTCATTCATTTATTGTAGTACTGGGGTTGAACCCTGGGCACTCTACCTCCAAACTACACTCCTAGACCGATTTTATTTTTTATTTGGAATCAGGATCTCACTAAGTTGCTAAGAGCCTTGCTGAGTGGCTGAGGATGTTCTTGAACCTGCAGTCCTCCTGTCTCAGCCTCGCAAGTACTAAGATTACAGGTGTGTCCCACCACGTCCTGCCCGGCTCATCTTAAAAAGCTTTTCTCCTTTTTTTTTCTAGGAATGTTATGTTTTGGGCTGGGAATATAGCTCAGTGCCCGATGGCTTGCCTAGCACACATGAGGCCCTAAGTGCCATCCCTAATACTGACCAGAGAGAAAGAAAGAAATGAATAGTTTTGTTCTTACATTTTAGACCTACATCTAGAATCCAGTAGAAGGTAACTTTTGTTGATGGTGCGAGCTAGAGATGTTAAATTGAATGCCTTTTCTAGTCCTCAGTTCACATACCTCTGTCTTCATATCAGCTGTCATTATTGATAGAGACAGGTGAATTTTTTTGTCTAGTTCCATCAGCTGCTCAGACATGAGTTCAGAATCTATAGTAATTGTCTCTCCCTTCCCTCCCTCCCTCCTCTTTCTTTCTTTTTTGCAGTGCTCGGGATTGAACCTAAGTACATTCTAGCTCTGAGGTACACCCCAGCCCTATTTTATTTTTTATTTTGAAACAAGGTCTCACCGAGTTGCTCAGAGTCTTGCTAAGTTGCTGGTACTGGTGTTGAACCTGCAGTCCTTCTGTCTCAGTCTCCTTAGTACTGGGATTACATGTGTGTACCACCATACCTGGTTCCTTTATTTCTTTTTTTACTTATTGTATTTTGAATTCTGTAATTAGACACATACATCTTGATAGGTGGTATTTTTTCCTAATGAAATACCTCCTATCATTATTAAGTGCATGTATATATATATGCGCTTCATATATCTATATATGTAAAGTAATAGGGAATGAAAATTCCACCAGCTAATTTTCTATTTTTGCTTAGAACAGTCATACATATTCTAAAGAATGTCAAGAAAAAGCTGTTTTCATCTTTATCATTTCTTTTTTTCTTTTTTTTTTTTTTTTTGCGGTACTGGGGATTGAACTCAGGGGCATTCTACCTGGGAGCTACACCCCCAGTCCTATTTTTTATTCTTTATTTTGAAACCGAGTCTCACTAAGTTGTGGAGTGCCTCACTAGGTAGCTGAGGCTGGCCTCGAACCCAGATCCTCCGGTCTCAGCCTCCCGAATGCTGGGATTACAAGCGCGCACCACCACGCCCAGCTCATCTTTATCATTTCTGATGCCCGCTGTTCCATCAGGTTTTCCTTTGGTACCATTTTCTGGGATTAAATTTCAGTTTGAAATTCTTTAACAATTCTTGTAGACGGGTGTAGTGCCACATGCCTATAATCCAGGTACTTGGGAGGCTGAGGCAGGGGGATGGCAAATTTGATGCCAACCTCAGCAACTTGACAAGGCCCTGTTTCAAAATTTTTTTAAGGGCTGGGGTGTAGCTCAGTGGTAGAGCACGCCTGGGTTCAATCACCAGTCCCGACTGCCCCCCCTCCCGACCCCCATACACACACACCAGCAGTCCTTGTGCTGTGCCGAGTCTTCTTCATTCCCTTTTGTCTGGAGGTGTCTTAACGTCACTGTCACTCCTGAGCTCTGGTCTCTGGGTGTGGATTCCTGAGGAACCCCCTGGCCAGCCCCAGCAGGCTCTTGGCTCTGCCCACGTTTCTGAAGATAGTCAGTGTTTCCAAACCATCTTTCTCTAGTGTGATGTGTGCTGTTTCTCTGGCTACTTTCAAGATTTTGTCTTTATCATTGGTTCCAGCAATTTGATCATGATTTGTCTAGGTGTGGCTGTCTTGATTTTGTCCTATTTCAGTGTCGTGAGCTTCTTAAATCTACATTTGTGACCCCGAGTTTGAGGAGTTCTCACTGATTGCTTCTTCAGGTCCTTCTGACCTGGCTTCTCTCTCTCTGTGGGACTCCATGTGCCAACATGTCAGATGGTTTGATTGTTTCCTGGCTCCCAGCCAGGGCAGCGTCCATGTCACCCGGGAGTGCACGCGCCTCCCTTACTGCCCACTCGGCCCCGTTATGTGGTCTAAGGGCCCTTGATTCACATTGGTAGGTGAACACTTACTTATTTTTTTTTTAAATGTTAATACTGTTTATTCAACTTCAAAAACATTTCAGCATTCTAAACATACAAAAAAATAACAGAACGTTGCAAGTTGTTTAAGTACAGGTTCTTGAACTTTCATTGATGCAGTGGCCTTTGCTTTGCTGACAATGAAGAGTTCTATGGTTTGTTTAAAAACAAAGTTTAAAAACTACCGCACTTAACTAAAAGAAAAAAAAAACCCCAAACACTTCTCATGCCAGCTGACCCCCCTTTTGCCAGAGCTAAGAACGGCAGCAGAATGCTATGTCGCTATATACAAAAACAAGACAACGTGAAGCTAAGTGGATGCCCACTGCAGCGTCCCCAGGTCCAGCCTCACGGTGCACGCCCGAGCTACGGCCCCGCCCCGCAGCCTCAGTGCCAAGCACGGCGCGTGGAGTTTGTCTCGGTTGCTTTGTTCTTTTTACAAACTATAGATAGGAACAGTCGATAACTCAGGATTTCTAGCCGATAATCATAGTTAACACCACCGTATAAATTTCCAAAAGAATGCCAGAAACATCTTCAAATGCCTTGTCACACCAACAGCAAAGTGCGGAGTGAGGAGAACACGAGAGTGAGAGTGCCTTTTCATTTTTAAAAATGTTTGGAAACATGTACAACTTTGATACAGTTTCAGGGTGCTCTGGACACCCATGGCCACTTCATGGAAACCACTGATGATTTCTAGAGCACTTTGAGAGACTACAATATGATCGAGGTCCAATTTTGTAATTAAACCTAAGGAGGGCAACAGACACATCTCAAATGAGACGTGTCAACCATGGCGCGCCCCTACTCTAAGGTATTCACAAGGAGACAGATAAACAGTTTTTTATTCCTCCTCCTCCTCCACCTTTTTCTGGGGAGCTTTAGCAGCACCCTTTGCACTATCAAACTTCCCCTTAGACTTCTAGTCTGTGCATCCTTCTCGTATTTCTCCCTCAGCTTCGCAGCCTTAGTGATGTGCGGCTGCTTTTCGCTGTCACTCAAATTACTCCACATCTCACCCGGCTTCTCATCGACGTCTCCAATAGAGATACCAGGGTTTGTGGATTTGATCTTAGGGCGGAATCCTCAACAGAATAGGAAGAACCCAGACGGTGGTCTTTGGGGGCATCAGGGTCCTTTTTCTTCTCCCCTCCCTTAGCCGGTCCATAACCCTCCATTTCCTGATCATAACGTACTTTATCCACCTTGGCTATTTCATCAAACTTAGATTTCTCTTTCCCAGACATTGTCTTCCACTCTCAGAGCATTTCTTGGAAAATTCTGCAAAATTGACAGGGACCTGCGGGTTTTTCTTCTGATGTTCTTCTCTGCACGTTTGTACAAAGAGCGCATAAGCGGACATCGTGCCCTTTGGCTTCTCAGAGTCACCGCTCGCCCTCCTGACCGTTGTTGGCTAGCCTGGGCAGCGCAGGGCACAACGCGCGGCTCAGCGCTCCGCGGCCTCCCGCTAGCTGCCTCCGCGAGAGCCGCCTCCAACATCGACTTATTCATTCATTATTTCTTCTAATATTTATCAACTACGCATTTTGTACCCCATTTACTTGTTGGTTCTTATCATTAGAAACAGTGAAAGTTTCAGAACAGTAGCATCTCTGGGGAGGGAAGGAGGGCCGTATATTTTGGGTTGAGGACTAGGAACCCAGCAGAGTGGTGAGGAGAACAAGAAGGTGAATAGACGACCACAGAAGCTCCTGTCTTGGGGGTAACAATAGCAAAAAAGATGGTCTCGAGGCATGCTGGTTGTCTTGCTATCATATTTCTAAACAGTTAATCCCTGAAAGAACAATAGAATGCTATTTTGATCAGAGATGAAATTTATATGTTAAGGCCTTTCATCAGTGTTACTGATATTAATAGAAATTGAGTCACTTTAACAAAGTCATATATATGTGTACTTAATAACAAATACATATTTTTATTAACATGTAAATTAAAATTTTTTACCAACTTAGGTTTATCTTTAATTATCAGTGATTATTTATAACCATTTTTGCTTACCATTTTTACATTTGGACAGGATTTAAGATATAGGGGGAAAAGTGTATTTTACCCAGTGTAGAACATTGCAAACACAAAGGTTTTATTTTGAAGCCAGGCATGGTAGCACATGCCTGTAATCCCAGTACTTGCGAGGCTGAGACAGGAGGATCACAGGTTCGAGAAGAGCTTTAGCAAGACTCTATTTCCAAAAAACAAACAAACAAAATATCAGGCTGAGAGTATAGCTCGGAGGTAGAATGCCCCTGTGTTTAATCCCTAATGCCACAAAAAAAAAAAAAAATTAAAGGTTTTATTTTGTAGAAATGGAGGCAGGCACTGATATCTAGAAAATTCTGTTGAAATATCCTTGATGATCTTTAGAGGGTTGGTTTATTTAAATGGGGGTGTAGATCCAGTCCCTAGAGAGTCCATTTGTCAGAATGTGAGCAGAAACTCCGCACCTGTGGCGTTTCTTCAAAGCCCTGCAGTAGCTCCCTTCAACCAGAGGTTTCTCTCATGAGTCTGAGTTGGCTTTCCTCCGCTGTTTCCTGCAGATGTTTTTTCCTCAGCAAGATAGAGGAGAAGCTGACCACTCTTTCGGATGACTCCAGCATGAGTGTCGATGATGAGGAGGATCCCGGGGACGGGCGGGAGGAGTCCAAGCTGGCAGAGGACGTGGGCTCCCTCATACAGAGCTGCAGGTTCTCCATGAAAATGAAGATGATTGACAGTGCGCGGGAACAGGTGGGTGGCGGGGCCTGGCTCCTCACACAGCGAGGGAGCGCTGAAATATACCCTGCATTTCACTCGTTCATTCATGCATGGTACTAGGGATTAAACCCAGAGGCATTCTACCTCAAAGCTATACCTCCAGCCCTATTTTTTTATTTTGAAACAGGATCTCACTAAGTTGCTGAGGGTCTGGCTAAGTTGCAGAGGCTGGCCTCAAACTTGCAATCATCCTGTCTGAACCCCCCAAGTACTAGGATTATAGGTGTGCACGACCATGGCCAGCTTATTTTTATTTATTTATTTATTTAGTATTGGGGATTTAACCCAGAGGCAGTCTACCTCTGAGCTATACCTCCATCCCATTTCATTTTGAAACAGGGTCTCACTACGTTGCTGAGGCCGGCGTGAACCTGTGATCCTCCAGGTGCTGCGATTATAGGCGTGCACACCACACCTACCTGGAATGTGCTCTTTAAATGTGCGTTGCACTCAGCGATTAAGAAACAAAGCATCCTGGCTCGGGAGCCACCCTAAGGCAGACCGTGCCAGCCACAAACGTCTTCTTACTGCCATACTGTCCACCTGGAGCTCATCACACCACTTTCTGTTTCTTTCCCTACAATAGAGCAACTTCTCACTTGCTATGAAACTGCTGAAGGATCTACACAAAGAGTCAAAAGCAAGAGACGCCTGGCGGGTCCAGTGGGCGCAGAGCTACTGCCGGCTGAGCCACTCGCGGAGCCGCGCCCAGAACGCTGGCGAGCGCGTGCGCGCCGTGCTGAAGACCGCGGCTCTGCTGGGTAGGCGCTGCTGGTGCTCACGCGAAGTGCTTTCCACAGACTTGTGCTTGGTGCGCTGGAGTTACACGGCACGCTGAGGTGTAGAGCGACAGGACACGCGCACCTTGGCTGAGCTTCCTCCCGGTCCCGCCCGCCCTCCCCTCTGTGTACATGTATTTGAGATTGAAATTGATACATTTATGTGCGCACACAGCACTGCTTCATCTACTACATTCTGACGTCTCTGTCCCTCCTCTCCCTCCCTCAAGCCCCTCCGGCACTCCACTGGAGTCTCTGCTCTTCTAGCGGATGTTACCTTTGTTTCCCAATTTCTTTTTTTTTTTTTTTGTGGTACTGGGGATTGAACCCAGGGGCAGTCTACCTCCCAACTACACTCCCAGCCCTATTTTTTTTCCTTCCTTCCTTTCCTCCTTCCCTTCCTTCCTTCCTTCCTTCCTTTCTTCTTACGTGCAGTACTGGGGATTGAACCCAGGGCATTCTACCTCCGAGCTACACCCCCCAGTCCTATTTTTTATTCTTTATTTTGAAACAGGGTCTCTCTGAGTTGCAGAGGGCCTCACTAAGCAGCTGAGGCTGGCCGCGAACCCAGATCCTCCGGTCTCAGCCTCCTAAGTACTGGGGTTACAAGTGTGCACCACCACGCTTGACTTGAAAATCAGAATTTGGACTCCTCCGTCGGCATCTTCTGCACCTCTGTATCAGGGCTTCATGTGTTGTGGTTGTGAGGGTTCGTTACAGCCATGGTGGACGTTGAAGTTCTTAGCTGTGCGTTGTGTTCTGGTGGCTGCTGCTTTCTCTTTTTGTCAGTGTGTTCTGTGTAACAGTTACCTTGTTCCACTGAGTCCTGAGGTGGGGTATGAATTAGTCTCTGAGCATCCGCCTCTTATAATCTGGTGTTTGAACTCAGCCCTCACTGCCTCTTTAAGTGGCTGTAAAACTTGGCAGGACGAGGCGTGTCAGTGTCCTCTGCCTGGTCACCAGCCCTGGGCTGCCGTCTGGGCCGGGCAGGAATTGTCTCTTGGGGAAGATCGTCCATCTTCACTCTGGCTGCTTTGTTGACGCTGGAGTGCTGTCCAGAACTCCCGCCTTATTGGGACTTCCTTTCACTCTCGGGATTGAGCCTCGGTCCCGGTGCTCCTGTCAGGTGGGATGTGCTGGCTTATCTCACAGCCTGTCGGTGTCTGGGCAACCGGCAGTGGAGTACGTATTTCCCCAAGTCCTGCCTTTGGAGTTCAAAGTCATCACTCCAGGTGGACTCTGTTATTTTGTAAAATGAGAGGGAGGAAGAAGGTACTAGAACAGAGAGAGGTCTAAAACAGAAAAATCAGACAGGCTATGATGACATCAATAATGAAACAGACACCAGAGAAGAGAAAAGGATAAAAAAAAAAAAATTAGTGACTGGGGGTTGAACTCAGGGGCGTTCTTCCTCCGAGCTACACTCCCAGCCCTATTTTTTATTCTGTATTTTGAAACACGGTCTCACTAAGTTGCTGAGGCTGGCCTTGAACCTGCAGTGCTTCTGTCTCAGCCTCCCAAGTATTGAAGTTACAAGCATGCACTGCCATGCCCCACTAGAATTAGACACTTTAATGCAATGTAGAGTTGTGATCCTTGAATAAAGGTCGGGTTCTAGTTTTCATTGCTTAGCCTGTGTAGACTTTGATACAATTACTTCTAATGAAGAACATTTTCTACTAATCAGCAAGTTCAAGAAATTCATCAACCACTCCTTGAAGCCAGTTTCTTGTACTTTCAGCATTTATTTAATTAGCTTCTTAATACAAAACAACTTTTGTACACTATGACTGTCTACTTTTTAATTTATGGTATTCATTTACTTAAGAAAAATCCTTTTTTTTTTTTAATTCGACAGATGAGAACAATACATCGAGCTACTTAAGCAGAAGCACCCTGGCTTGCTGCGAGCAGAACCTACTCCTGGGCATAACCTACAGCATCCTGGCTGACGCCCTCGGCAGCTCGCCGGCCTGCCTTGCCGATCTGGAGGAGAACAAGGCGCGGCAGGTCCTGGAACTTTCTGGATCCACTGCTGAGAGTGTGGAGAGGGTAATGCAGACCGGAAGAGTGAGGTTTCTTGTTTGTGTGTTTTGTCTTTCATGTGCGGCCTTCCGGCTACAGGAAAGTAACGATGAGGGTATCACTTTGTTTTTTTAAAAAACATTTGATAATAATGCACAACCAAGTCTCCTGTGTGGAAAATGGACGCACTCCATGTGTTTCCTGTTTATTTGAATGACGCTCATTTTTTAGGATTAATAATGAGAAATTTTTATTGGGTTGATGTGGACGGCTCTTCCGTGAATTTGCTAATGAAATTTCATTGCCAGTTGCCGTTCCAGTGTCCCCAGCAGCCTGCAGGACACAGCTGCCTTCTCTGCTTCTTACTGTCTGCTTGGCTTTGCGTTTGTTCAGGTTTTTAGTCTCGGGGTTTTACCAGCCTCTTCTCCTTGTGTCCTGCCTTGTTTCGGTTGCACCAGCCCTGTCTTCTCCCTGCAGGGCGTCAACATTGAGCAGAAGGTGCAGCCTCTGTGCCTTTCATAAAGTCCCAACAGACCTGGCCCGCTCTGTGTGGGCCTGCCCCTCCCTCGGCTGGCTGCCATATGCTCAGGATCTTGCTGGAGTTGCTCACTCAGCACAAGGGCAGAAATGGCCTTTCTTGGTTAATATAGCTTTCTGTGTTTGTTTATTTATTGTGAGAGCAGGTCTTGCTATGTTACTCAGACTGGCCTCAAACTCCTGGGCTGCAGGTAGGAGTACACCACCACGCCTCGATTTTCCATGTTGCTGTGACGCTGTCAATCCAGTTAAGCGTCCTCTGAATTCCAGGTGACCACAGGTCTGTACCAGAGAGCGTTTTGTCACCTCTCCAAGGCTGTGCAGACAGCTGAGAGTACTCAGCCTTCCTCCTGGGGCTGCTGCCCTGCAGCCAGTGTGGCCGACGCGTATATGACTCTGGTGAATTTCTGTGACCAGCAGCTTCGCAAGGCAGAAGAGAATGCCTCTGGTGACTCTCAAAAGAAGAAAACAAGTTAGTGTTCCATTATGTCAGCATACAGGCTTAAGAATTTTGTAGATATTCCTGGTTTGCTGTCAAGTGAGAGGTGTGTGTGTGTGTGTGTGTGTGTGTGTGTGTTACTGGAGATTGAACCTAGGGGCATTCTATCTTCAAGATACACCCCCCGCCTATTTTTTATTCTTTATTTTGAAATAGGGTTTCACATAGTTGCGGAGGGCTTCACCAAGTAGCCAAGCCTGGCTGGAACCTGTGATCCTGTCTCAGCTTCCCAAGTACAAGGATTATGAGCATATGCCACCACGCCAGCTAAGTGACAGGTTTTTGAGAGAAGTCTGGTGTCTTCTTTAGAGATAAGGCCTCTCCAGGCAGCAGGACCTGCGTTTAGATGGAATTAAACTGCCCTCCAGATTTCCATTTGCTTGATTAGTATCTCACATCTTGCTTGTTGGCTTGGTGTTGGCTCGCGTTGCTCCCAGAATAAATTCAGCAACCAGTAGCCGCCCTTCATACTCGCAGCTCAGGATGCAAACCCATTTTGTGTCCTGCCAAATGGGTACCCAGAAGAAGGGATTCAGTTTCCAGATACAGACTCAAATGTGTCTAGCATTTGCTGACCTAAAGTGCTTGCTCAAAAGAGCAATGGTGTGCTGAAAAATACAAGCCAAAAGGAGAAGACATAGCCAGGCGTGGTGGCACACACCTGTAATCCCAGTATTTAGGAGGCTGAGACAGGAGGATTACAGGTTCAAAGCCAGCCTCAGCAACTTAGCGAGACCCTGTTTCCAAATAAACAAAATAGGTCTTAGGGTGTAGCCTGGAGTTAGAATGTCCCTGGGTTCCATCCCCAGTGCCAAAAAAAAGAAAAAAAAGAGATAAAATGTAGTCCTTTGTTACTTTTGTCGTTTACATAGAAATGGATGTAGTGACCATTCCTTCCCTCTTTGCTGTCCTTGGTAGCTATTGATTCTGTAGAACTGCAGGAGTACCCAGCACTTGTGGTGGAGAAAATGCTGAAGGCCTTGAAATTAAACTCCACTGAAGCCAGGCTGCGGTTTCCTAGGTTACTTCAGATCATAGAGCACTATCCAGAGGAGACCTTGAGCCTGATGACCAAAGAGGTTAGTAGTATCTTTCTTCTAGTAAGTGGGAAGGAATTTTACAGAACTTAGAGACTCTCTCATCTATATCCAGATACATTAGTGTGTGTAGTGCTTAGTACAGCTTTTTCCAACCAGCATTGGATTCTGCTATATTCTGAAATATTATTTTGTTTCGTTTTTTCCCTTAGTACTGTGGATTGAACCCAGGGGCATTCTACCTCTAAGCTACACCCCAGCTTTTTTTTTTTTGAAGCAGAGTTTCGCAGCCTGGTGTAGTTGCGCACATTTGTAATCCCAGTACATGGGAGGCTGAGATAGGAGGATCGCAGGTTCACAGCCAGCCTCAGCAAGTAATGAAACTCTCATCAACCTAACAAGACCCTGTTTGAAAATAAAAATAAAAAACTGGGTTGGGAGTGTAGCTCGGAGGTAGAATGCTCCTGAGTTCAATCCCCATTACCAAACAGAAAAGAAATGGTCTCACTAAATTGCTGAGAACTGACCTCGAACCTGCTATCCTCCTATCTCAGCCTCCTAAGTATTGGGTTTACAAGTGTGCGCCACCACACCTGGCAGAACAGAGTTAATTTAAAATGAGTAAAAGAGTATTCACTTTTAGCCATTTTTCTCTGTTCTGTAAATGCCGTATCTGAACAAGGACCCAAAGAGTCATTTCTCCTTCATAGGAGGGGCGTGTCTGGAGCAGAGGCAAGACGTAGTGCTAAAGTCGGCCTCCCAAAAGATGAGGCTGCAGTCTGGAACGTCTGTTGCCATACGCTCTGTAATTATTTAGCTTTGGAAGAATAACAGCAAATTCCAGCTCCATCCTGCCTTTGAGCAAATGTAGTGCCTGTTGGCGTTACCGTGGCTGGCAGTGGCGTAGCCTGCAGGGGTGGGGAGGGCTGCTGTGGGCATGGTGTAGCCTGGCTCCTCCGCGCCTTCCGTTGCTCAGCATACCTGGGCTACGCCTGCTGCCCTGCTCCTGTCCTGGGGCGCTGGCTGTGCAGGGGCAGCTCTGCCGTCTCCAAGGTGCCTTGCAGCCAGGACGGCGATGCACGCCTGCAGCCCCAGCGCTGGGGAGGCAGAGGCGGGAACAAGCTTCAAGGCCGGCCCCTGCAGTTACGGTAGACCGCAGCAACTTAGGGAGATCCTGTTTCGGAATAAAAAGGGCTGGGGGATGGCTCAGAGGTAGAAGGCTCCTAGGTTCAATCCCCAGTACCAAATGAATACGTAAAATAAAGGAGAGATACATAACTGGAAAATAGGGCCAAACTTTGACTTGGAAATGTGAGTTCAGATGAGGTTATCTGGCAGTCTGTCAGCTTCCCGTGGCAGGTCGGGGGGTTCGTGTGTGTGGTACTGGAGGTTGAACCTAGGGACTTTCTACCTCTGAGCTACACCCCCAGCCCTATTTTATCTTTTTATTTTACTTGTTTGTATGTATGTATTTATTTATTTATTTATTTTGCGGTACGGGGGATGGAACCTGGGAGCATTCTACCTCCGAGCTACAGCCCCAGCCCTATTTTTTTATTCTTTATTTGGAAACAAGGTCTCACTAAGTTGCGAAGGGCCTAAGTTGTTCAGGCTGGCTGTGAACCTACGATACTCCGGTCTCAGCCTCCCAAGTACTAGGATTTCAAGAGTGCACCATGGCTCATGGCAAGCTTTTTTGGTTTGTTTTTGTTTTTGCGGTACTGGGGATTGAATCCAGGGCCATTCTACCTTCGAGCTACACCCCCAGCCCTATTTTTTATTCTTTATTTTGAAACAGGGTCTCACTAAGTTGCAGAGAGCCTCACTAAGCTGAGGCTGGCCACGAACCCGGATCCTCCTGTCTCAGCCTCCCAAGTACTGGGATTGCAAGGGTGCGCCACCACGCCCGGCTCATGGCAAGATTTTAATAGTGCTGTTCTTTGGAGCTCTGGTAGAGTGCTTCCCTAGTTTGTCCTAGTACGTGTGAGCAGCTGGAGATGTGGCTTGGTGGTAGAGCATTTCCCTAGCATGCATGAGGCCCTGGGTTCTATCCCCAACACTGCAAACACACACACACACACACACACACACACACACACACACACACACACCAACCAACTCCCACACAGTGCTGATTTCTGAGCCCTGGCTGGGGGGCAGCATGCACGTGAGGGCTCTCACTACACCTGCCGCTTGCGGTGGATTCTGGACAGCAGAATTTTCCTGTAGATAAAGTAACTCAGAAATAAAGTAAGTCAGAAATGCAGTGTATATGTAAGCAAAGAGTTAAATAACTTTTTTTTCCAAAATAATATTTCATATATGATAAAAGTAGCATTTTGAAGCCTGGCATAGTAGCACATGCCTGCAATCCCAGTACTTGGGAGGCTGAGACAGGAGGATCATAGTTCGAGGGCAGCCTCAGCAAGTAGTAAGACTCTCCGCCATCTAGCGAGCCCTGTTTCAAAACAAAATAAAAAGGAGGCTGAGGTGTAGCTCGGAGGTTGAATTCCTCTGGACTCAATCCCCAGTACCACCACCAAAAAAAAAATACCATTTGAACTTGTGAGGAAATGGGTGGGTGTCAGTGCTGTGTGGGCTCCGTGATCTTGAGTAAAGAAACACAAGCCAGAAGCCATAGAGTAAAACAATTTGCCACTTCTACACACAAAAGGAAAACCTGCCAACGGTCATATGCAAAGTTTAAAAAAGCTGGATGAAAAGTCTTTGCAGCACATGAAGGAGAGGGAGCCAGTGTCTCTAATCTATGAATCAGTGGTACCGGAAAGGCACACGTGAGGAAAGTGTGAGGCAACCTGTGTGGAATGTTCAGCCTCACTAATAATGAAACATGGAAACTTAAGTCGGACATTGTTTACCTCTTGGATAGATAGGATTTTTTGAGAGATGGGAGAGAAGTGGGGATGGAACCCAGGGGCATTCTACCTCTGAGCTACACCCCAGCACTTTTGTTATTATTTTTTGTTTTAAACAGGGTCTCACTAGGGTCCTTATAGTTTCCCTATGTTGGGGAGGCTGTCCTTGAACCTGCAATCCTCCTGTTTCAGTCTCCCAAGAGCTGGAATTACAGGTGAGCGCCACCACACCTGGCTGGATTCCATTCTTGCAAGCACAAACTCTGCGTGCCCCTGCGAGGCAGTCTCTAGAGGAGCCAGGCGTCACCTCAGTGGAAGGGGCCAGGGAGGCTCTTTGATCTGTTTTACCTTTTGGTAAGACAGTTTGCTTGGTCTTAAACTGCAGCCCTCTGTGTTTCAGATTTCTTCCGTTCCTTGCTGGCAGTTCATCGGCTGGATCAGCCACATGGTGGCCTTGCTGGACAAGGAGGAGGCGGTTGCAGTTCAGCACACCGTGCAAGAGATTGCCGACAAGTACCCACAGGCGATCGTCTACCCGTTTATAATCAGCAGTGAAAGCTGCTCCTTTCAGGACACCTCTGCCGGCCAGAGGAATAAGGAGTTTGTGGCCAGGTGACGTTGCAGGAAAACTGGGTATAAAAATGTTTATGGTGGAAGCAAACACAGGAAGTTAGCTTGACTTCAAAGAGCCTCGAGCCATCCTGTCTCCATTTGGAATAGATTCATCCTAGAGTGCAGTGCATGAGACACCCTATTCTTTTTTCTTTTTTGTAGTACTGGGGATTGAGCTCAGGGGCATTCTACCTCTGAGCTACACCTCCAGCCCTGTTTTATTTTTTATTTGGAAATATGGTCTCGCTAAGTTGCTGAGGCTGTCCTCTAACCTGTGATCCTCCTGTCTCGGACTTCTAGGATTACAGGTGTGCTCCACCATGCCCAGGAGCCTCCTGCACTTAAGCTCATAGTTAATATTATCTGTTGCTTGAGACTGACTAGATGAAATGGTTTTGTAATCCTTTCTTTGTGTGTGTGGTACTGGGGATTGAAGCCAGGGGTGTTCTACTTCTGAGCTATACCCCCATCTGTATTTTTATTTTTATTTTGAAACAGGGTCTCACTAAGTTGCTGAGGCTAGTCATGAACCTAAAAGCCTCCTGTCTCAGCCTCCCAAGTACTGGGATTATGGGTGTGTGCCACTGCCCCTGGCTATAGTCAATTCTTAAAATAATCCTTTAAAATATACACAAAAGGCCCTTGTCTCAGTTGGGAGGCTGAAGTGTCCTCCTTGTCATTTCTTCAGTTGGTTTATAAGTAAAGACCATTGACACGATGAACTTAAAAAACGAAGAAGACAAGCCAGGCGTGGTGGCGCATGCTTGTAATCCTGGTACTTGGGAGGCTGAGATTGGAGGATCCAGGTTCCAGGCCAGCCTCAGCTACTTAGTGAGGCCCTCCGCAACTTAGTGAGACCCTGTTTCAAAATAAAAGAGTAAAATACAGAACTGGGGATGTAGCTCAGAGGTAGAATGCCCCTGGGTTCAATCCCTAGTACCGCAAAAATAAATAAATAAATAAATAAATAAACAGAAGAAAATGATATTATCTTTCATAGTTTCAGAAAATGTATATGTTACAGGTTCAGGGCCAGCCTCAGCAACTTAGTGAGACCCTGTTTAAAAATAAAAAATAAAATAGGGCTGGGGACATAGCTCAGAAATAGAATATCCTGGCTTCAATCCCAGTACCAGAAAAGAACAGCAACAACAACAAAAATATATATATGGGTATATGGGTAAGTGTGTATATATATTCATTGCCCATTACAATTTTACCTTATCTTAGATAAGGTAAAAGCAGATCATCTCATCTCAGCTGGGCATGATGGTGCACACCTGTAGACCCAGGACTTGGGAACCTGACACAGGAGGATTGCAGGTTCAAGGACGGCCTCAGCAGAATTTCCAGACTCTCAACAACCTAGCAAGACCCAGTTTGAAAACAAAAAAAATAAAATTGGGCTTGAAGGTATAACTCAGAGCTAGAATGCACCTGGGTTCAATCCTCAGTGTCACACACAAAAAGGAAAATAAAATCCTTTTGATAGAATAGACACTTTCTTCATCTAATACTGGATGGAATCCTGAAATTGCTCCTTCCCTGGACCACGTAGTTGATTTTTATAGATATGTATGTATATAATGCGTAAGTTGTATAGTTATATAATCACATAATATATAAACTATGTGTGTGTGTGTGTGATTCTTGGAAGATGTTTGATTACCTAAACCTTTTTTAATAGGATCAAAAGTAAGTTGGATCAAGGAGGAGTGGTTCAAGATTTTATTAATGCCCTAGACCAGCTGTCCAATCCTGACCTGCTTTTTAAGGTAATAGAAGAGGTTTTGGCACATAAACTTGGGTAAAACTTACTTACAGTCTATCTTGATTCTCGATCATTCTCTCCTTTTTACTTTTTTTTAACACAGGACTGGGTTGCTGAAGTAAAAGATGAACTAGAAAAAGAACCTGTAAATAAAAAAGTCGTCTGGCAGCTCTACGAGAGGATGTACACCGCCCTGGGTGACGCGCAGGCGCCGGGCCTGGGCCCCTTCAGGAGGCGCTTCGTGCAGGTACTGTGCCGGCTGCAGTGGCGGGCCGTGGCTCGAGCAGGAAAGCAGTGTTTAGTCTCAGTGGCTTGCTAACAATACTGGCTTAAAATCTGTTGAGCTGGGAGTGTGGTGTGAGCCTGTAATACTAGTACTCGGGAGGCTCCGACAGGAGGATCTCAGGTTTGAGGACAGCCTCAGCACCCTAGTGAAATCCTGTTTCAAAACAAAAAATCAAAAAGGCAGGGGGTGTAGCTTGGAGGTAGAATGTCCTTGGGTTCAGTCCTCAGTACACACGTGTGTGTGCGTGTATACATACATACACTGAATTTGTAAGCTCGATTGAGAGCTGGTGTTCTCTGCAACACACTGGGAGAAGTTTGCAGGTCAGATGGTGGCAGGTAAGTCAGCAGGCAAAACCTCGGAGCTCTGTCACATTCCCTTCTTCACACTCAGAGTTTTAGATCTGGAAGTTACATGTGGCTTGGCATTTTAACTTTGAGAAAGTATTGTCTCTTGTATACCTTGATCAGTATTTCCAAGCATTTCCTTCAGAGCAGGCCTGGGGCTGGGAGATGGAGGCAACCCCAGGGCTCCAAAGTCTCACGGTTCCACGACCAATGCTGCACGTGTGTCTTCAAGGGCCCCCTGCTGCAGGGGTCACGGTGCGTGCAGCCTGCCCACCGCCTCTCCCTGGTCGCCCTGGAGCCTTGTCCCGGGGCTGGCTTCAACACGTGCTCTGGCCCTCCTCCTCCTGGGGGCCGGGGAGAGCCAGGGCCCTTCCTCTGCCGGCAGCCTCTCGGGGACCTCCCTGGACCCCTCACCGCACTGGCTTTCTCCCAATCTTTGGCAAGTTACCTGTATTTATGAAACCTCAAGAAGATTAAAGAGAAGCAAAAAGGAGAAGTCCAGCCCTCGTGTGGCAGAGTTCTCAGGTCTGCAGTCCACTATGCAAACAAGGATCTTCATCCTTGATGTGTTTTTTTAAGTAACTGCTTTATGAGGATATAATTCACATATATAAAAGTTCATCTATTTAAATCGTACGGCACAATAGTTTTTAGGATATTCAGAGTTGTGACATCATCACGTCACTTTTAGAACATTTCTATCACCACAGAAAGTAACGACCCACCCATCCCGCTTCCTCTGTTCCCTGCTCCTGCCCGCCTGGTGACCACTAGCCTCCTTGCTGTCTCTAAAGCCGGGTCCCTTCTGAACCTTTCGCATGAGTTGAGGCAGCAGTACGCAGCTGGCTCTTCTGCTTCGTGTCTTCCCTGAGTCCAGCCGCATTGCAGCACAGTTGATGATTCGTCCCTTTGATGGACAGACGCCTCCCCTGCAGTCACCCACGTTCTGCTTACGCTTCCATCGGTCAGCGGGCACTCGGTGTGCTTCCACTCCTTACACTGGTGGAGTCTGCTTTTCTGTGGCTGTGACCAGAATGCCAGAAAGGAGCAGCATGGAAGAGGAAAGTATTTGGCTCACGGTTTCGGGGAGTAGTCCATCTTCAGCCTACTCCAGGGACAATGACATGACAGCACCGCACGGCAGAAAAAAGCTGAGCTCAACTCGGGCTGCCAGAGCAGAGGGAGAGGCGGGAGGCACCCAGGGAACGAGAGTGCCTGGCCAGGCATGGTGCCGTGCGCCTGTAGTCAGTACTGAGGAGCCCGAGAGAGGAGTTTTGCAGATTTGAAGCCAGCCTCAGCAACCTTGTGAGGCCTTCAGCAACTTAGTAAAACCCTGTTTCCAATAAAAAATAAAATAGGCTGGGGTGTAACTCAGAGGTGGGGCACCCCTGGGTTCTATCCCTGCTACCACACACACACACACAAATATGTAGGACCTGCCTTCTCCGGGCACTCCTCACCCGACCAAGTGAGCACCCGGTCAGTCAGTTCCGATGGTGGACCAGCCCTTCCGTGGACGGATCCGAGAGCACTAGAGTGTGAAGACCCTGCACTGGGGAGACCTTCGGACGCCTGAGTCTCAGGGACGTTCTAGATCACGCAGTGCTGTGCGCACCACGCTCAGGTTTTTGTGGGGAGATAATGCTCTCAGCTCTTGTGTCAAGAGGAGAAAAGCACGTGGGCCTTTGGCCATGCCTTTCCCTTTTGCCTCCTGGTGGGGTGTGCGGGGTAGTCTGTTTTGTCCCTGTGTCTCTGCCCTGTTTGTGCTGTCTGGTGGATACTGTCGTCTTTAATTAGGCGACTGCTTTGGATGAGTCTTTCTACTTGGTAGTGTGAGGTAAAGGTCTAAACACTGAAACACAGACGACTGTCTGACCCAGTTGTGACCAGGATCCAGGCCCTAGGGGTGAGGTTGCCACAGCCTCGCCGCACCTCGGTTTGGGGCACGTGTTGGGCCCTCAGCTGTAATGTGGGTGCTGCTGGGTCTGAATGTACGAGGGTCTCAGAACATGAACGGTAGTGAGTGGAGCCATAAGCCGCGCTTGACACTAGTGAGTTGGTGTTAAGATTATTGTAAAATTATAGAACATTGTTTGAAGTGCTCCACCTGGTTTTGCCCACCCACGTTCTCTGTGAAGGCCGGCTCTTTTGACTTCGAGCCATCCCAGTCTCCGTCCCCGGCACTCCATCCGCCTTCATCATGGAGGCTGCTCTGGGAGTTCGGTGGGGAGAGCTGGCGTGGCCTGCAGGCCGTAGATTGTTGAACGTTGCTTAAACAAAGCAGTTGGGTGCTTTGCCCGCACTGGTGAGAACAGCTTTGTGCCAGCTGGACTGGGGCCTCCTCACCTCGCAGGACACGGGTCGTTTTATTTTAGCAACTTCTCTCCCCTGCATGCGCCCACCTCGCCCTCCACCACGGTCTCAGCCAGACTGACAGTGGCCGCCAGTCGAGATCGCACGGTATCCCTTTGTTTATATGGCTGCTTTTTAAGTTGATTTATTTATTCCTTTGTGTATGGTAGCAGGGATTGAACCTGGGGGCTTTCTACCTCCAAGCTGTTTTATTTTTATTTTCAATACAGGGCCTCACGAGTTGGTGAGGCTAGCTGGGACCTGCAGTCCTCTGTCTCAGCCTCCCAAGCACTGGGCTGACGGGTGCGCATGACGCCTGGCCGAGACCGCACAGTGTCTCTGCGTTTATGACCGTGTCATTTCCCCGCAGGCATCCCTGCCTCCCCACGTCCATTCCCAGCGTAAGAGCCTGTCCCAAGCGTGTCAGCGTAGACCATGCTGTCCCTCAGGCCCGGGCCAGGGACGGCAGGAGAGTGGAGTGTCGATTTCTAGTGTCTTGGGAAATCTGTCTGGAACTTTGTACCTCATGCTCAATCAACAAGTAATTTTCATTAGTGTAAGCAATAAGCTACCAAAATGAATGGCCTCAAATCTCACCTTAAAAGATCCTCAGGGCACTGTACCTTTCGAATACAATGTTGCTGGTTACGATTTGGAAATAACTAGTCTTTCCATGTATTCTAAGAATGGCAGGATTGTTTCTATACTTTTAATCTATTTATATATATTTTACATATATGTCAATTTTTCCTATGGTAAATTATCTTAAAATAGAGCATATATTTCATTTTATATCAGATTGATGTTGTAGAAATAGTTATAAATTGAATAAAAAGTTTTTTGGGGGGGATGTATTATGGGTTGAACCCAGGGGCATTTTACCTCCAAGCTACACCTCCAGATCTACTTTATTTTGAAACAGGGCCCTGCTAGGTTACTAAGGGTCTGGCAAGGTTATGGAGGCTGGCCTCAAACCTGTGATCCTCCTGTCTCAGCCTCCCAAGTACTGGGATTACAGGTGAATCACCACAATACCCAGCAGACCTTGCTAAGTTTTTAAAGCCCTCACTAGAATTTATAACTCCAGTTCATAGAGTATTAAAATATTCAAGGAAAGCAAAACTATAAATTGTGTATGTGTGAGATATATATGTATATATGTGTGTGTGTGTGTGTATGTATACATACATATATACATACATGCATACATACTGGGGATTGAACTCAGACATTCTACATCTGAGCTACATCCCCAGCCCTTTGTATGTTTTGTTTTGAAAAAGGGTCTCACTAGGTTGTTGAGGCTGTCCTCGAACTCGCGATCTTCCTGTCTCAGCCTCCCAAATACTAGGATTACTGGCATGCACCACCATGCCAGGCAAAACTATAAATCTTTAAAGCATAGAAAAAAACCTGTATAATTAAACACTTGTTTATTATAAAAATTCATACATAGAGCCATTTCCTAAGTTCAAGCCCAACACTGATATTACAGAAAACTACTATTAATTGCAGGCCTTTGGGAAAGAATTTGATGAACACTTTGGAAAAGGAGGCTCCAGGCTCCCTGCGATGACGCTCGGTGACTTCAACAGCATCACCGACTCGCTGCTTTCAAAAATGAAGAGAGCCTCCCAGCCACCCGGGAACCTGAGAGAGTACTCGCCCTGGCTCAGCGAGTTCCGAGTGGAGTTCCTGAGGGAGGAGCTGGAGGTTCCGGGTGAGTCTCCTGCACTGTGGCTGTGGGGGCCGTGTTCCCCAAGTTGTGATGCTGTTGGGACCTCGGCAGACGATGCGCGCCTCTCTCTCTGTCCCCCTCTCCCTCTCCCTCTCTCGTTTTTTAAGACTTTTAAATTTCATCGCAGTTTTCATCATTAGGAAAATCCATAATTAGTATGAATTAATACACTTCACTAAATGGCTAATGAGATTAGGGTTCTTTATATTCCTGATTTGTTTTCTTCAGATTTCCATTTAGCAGTTGTGGTAAATGACGAGCATGGATTTCTCCTGAACATGTCTTGCTCCAGAGTACCTTTTCTTTACAAATATAATCAGGTACAGAAGCAGATAACTCCCCGGAAGTGTACACTGATGCCATTTAAAGGGACTGGTTAGTCGGGCGTGGTGGTGCACACGCACTTGTAATCCCATGATTTGGGAGGCTGAGACAGAAGGCCGCAGGTTGGAGGACAGCCTCTGTTAAGTAGTGAGACTTCATCAACCTAGTGAGACCCTGTTTCAAAATAAAAATAAAGTAGGGCTGGGGGGTGTAGCTCAGAGGTAGAATGTCCCTGGGTTCCAGCCCCAGTACCACAAAACAAAGGGACCAGTTAGCAGGACATGGTGGTGCACACCTGTAATCCTAGTACTTGGGAGGCTGAGACAGGAGGACCGCAGGTTCAAGACAAGCCTTAGCAACTTAGCAAGCCTCTCACTGAACCTAGTAAACCCTGTTTCAAAATAAAAAATATAAAGGCCTTGGAGGTAGGGTACACCTAGGTTCTATTCCCACTACCATAAAATAAATTTTTAAAAAAGAAACCAGTTAATAACATGACTTACCTGCAGAAAAAGGATTTTACCTTTGAGGTTGGAGACATGGTGAGGAAGCCAGATGTGAACCAGGTGTGATCTGTCAGGGCGATCTGTAAACATTGTGTTCTTCATCCTGGAATTTGCCAGAGGAAAAACGGTTTTAATCTGGTTACACATGTTTGCATTCCAGCAAATATAACCAAAAACATATTTGGAGAAACACTTTGCTTTGCTTTTATTAACCACTGTGCAACTTCCCTTAGTTGCGGGAAAACATGTAAGTGGAAGCCTCCTGATGTGCAGCTGATGGGCCTGAAGATGGGGCAGGCTCTAGTCAGGGCGTCCGTTTTTCTATTTGGAATTTGTTAGAATAGCTTTCTTTCTTTCATCACTCAAATTGAGAAGTAGACTCTTTTTTTTTTTTTTTTTTTTTTTTGGTACTGGGGGTTGAACCC
>PVLC010013641.1:0-13547 GCA_004027655.1 Graphiurus murinus | reverse complement strand
CTCCCAAGTACTAAGATTACAAGTGTGTGCCACCACGCCCGGCTCCCTTTTATTCTTTATTTTGAAACAGGGTCTCAGTAAGTTGCGGAGGGCCTCACTAAGTAGCAAAGGCCGGCCTCGAACTCAGATCCTCTGGTCTCAGCCTGCCAAGTACTGGGATTACAAGCGTGCAGCACCATGCCCGCTGTCCTTTTTTTTTTTTTTTTTTTGTGGTACTGGGGATTGAACTCAGGGGCATTCTACCTCCGAGCTATACCCCCAGCCCTATTTTTTATTCTTTATTTTGAAACCGAGTCTCACTAAGTTGCGGAATGCCTCATTAGGTAGCTGAGGCTGGCCGCGAACCTGGATCCTCCGGTCTCAGCCTCCCGAATGCTGGGATTACAAGCCTGCGCCACCACGCCCGGCTTGCTGTCTATCTTCTTTAAATAAAAACTTTCTATAAAAATATGAGTCAGCTACATCAGCATTATTAACAGACTGTGTTAAGGCGCAGAGGCCCTGGCGCCTGCACCACATCCGCTCTGGTCCGTTGCAGGTCAGTACGACGGCCGGGGAAAGCCACTGCCCGAGTACCACGTGCGGATCTCCGGGTTTGACGAGCGGGTAGGTGCGGCTCTCGGGCCCTTGTCTCTGCTGAGGGAGGGAGGCCGGCTCCCCTCCCGGCCGCTCTGAGTGTGTGCTTGACTGCACAGTCCGCGTTCAGCGTCCCGGTTGAGGGATGTGGCGGACTCCGCCGATTGCGAAGAGTTGGCAGGCTGGCTAGTGCTGTTGCAGAGACCCCACACAGCCGCTTCTAAGCAGGAGTGTCGTGTCCGTGTGCGGGAGTTTTTCGCCACCCTGCAGTCTGGGCCCGGCCCCCTGTCTGTGGCCCCGCAGGGCCCGATGGAGGCGGCCGTCTGGGGGTGCGGCCTACCAGCCCCGTTTTCCTCTTTCGGGGTGCCGTGAGTGGCCACGAGCTTCACTCGCAGCATTTGCCGCTGCGGATGGTCGCCTGTGCGTACTGTCCCAGCTGCTTGGGAGGTGGAGGCAGAAGGGTCACTTGAGCCCGGGAGTTCCAGGCAAGTCTGGGCAGTACAGCAAGACCCTGTCTCTTAAAAAAAAACAAAACCATCCTCCCTTGTGAAGGTGAAAGTCATGGCGTCCCTGCGGAGGCCGAAGCGCATCGTCATCCGCGGCCACGACGAGCGCGAGTACCCGTTCCTGGTGAAGGGCGGCGAGGACCTGCGGCAGGACCAGCGCGTGCAGCAGCTCTTCCAGGTCATGAACGAGGTCCTGGCCCGGGATGCCGCCTGCAGCCAGAGGAGCATGCAGATAAGGACCTACCACGTGGTGCCCGTGACCTCCAGGTGGGCCTGGGCAGCTGGGCGGGGCGGCAGAGCCTCACATCCCACAGAGTGCGCTCGCACACCTATGTGGAGAAAGGAAGAGCTGACGTATCCTCTAATCCTAGCACTTGGGAAGCTGAGACAGGAGGATCGCAGGTTCAAAACCAGCCTCAGCAACTCAGCGAGACCCTGTTTCAAAATCAGAAAGGCTTGGGGGTGCAGCTCAGAGGTAGAATGCCCCTGGGTTTAATTCCCAGTACCAAAAAAAAAAAAAAAAAGGACTTGAGAAATCCAATCTGCTAGCTGGGCATAGTGAGGCACATGTGTAATTCCAGTAACTGGGAAGGCTAACGCAGGAGGGTCACAGGTTTGAGACCAGCCTGGGCAGCTTAGCTAGACCCTGTCTCAAAATAAAATACAAAAACTATTAAAAAAACTACAAAAGCTGGGTGCGATGGTGCACACTGGTAATTCTAGTACTTGGGAGGCTGAGACAGGAGGGTCTCAGTTTCCAGGCCAGCCTCAGCAGCTTCGCCAGACCCTCAGCAGTTTAACAAGGCTCTGTTTCTCCTCTCTTTTTATTTATTTATTATTATTATTATTTGGGGGGTGTAACTGAGAATTAAACTCAGGGACACTACCTCTGAGCTACACCCCAAGCCCTATTTTATTTTTATTAATTAATAATTTTTTTTTGGTACTGGGGATTGAAACCAGGCACATTCTACTTCTGAGCTACATCCCCAGCCCTATTTTTCTTTTTCTTTTTTAAATAGGGTTTTTCTAAATTGCTGAGAGTCTTACTTAGTTGTTGAGACTAGCTTTGAACCCACAATCTGCCTCCCAAGTACTGGGATTACAGACATGCACCACCGTGCCGTGCCCAGCCTGTTTCAAAATAAAAGATAAATAGGGCTGGGGTGCAACAAATAGGTAGAATGCCCCTGGGTTCAATCCTCAGTGCCACAAAAAATAAAGTAAAGTACAAAAAGGGCTATAGATAAAGATCTATTAATCTATCAGTGGTGAAATGCCCTGGGTTCAGTCCCCAGCACCAGAAAAGAAAAACATCTATTTTCCTTTCATTCTCTACAACATTTTTTCTAATACAAACTTCTTGTCTCTAAAAATATACAAAATTGAGCCGGACGTGGTGGTGCATGCTTGTAATGCCAGCATTCAGGAGGCTGAGACTGGAGGATCCGGGTTCATGGCCAGCCTCAGCTACCTAGTGAGGCACTCCGCAACTTAGTGAGACCCTGTTTCAAAATAAAGAATAAAAAATAGGGCCGGGCGTGGTGGCGCACGCTTGTAATCCCAGCATTCGGGAGGCTGAGACCAGAGGATCAGGGTTCGCAGCCAGCCTCAGCTACCTAGTGAGGCACTCTGCAACTTTGTGAGACTCGGTTTCAAAATAAAGAATAAAAAATAGGGCTGGGGGGTGTAGCTCGGAGGTAGAATGCCCCTGAGTTCAATCCTCAGTACCGCAAAAAAAAAAAAAAAATAGGGCTGGGGGTATAGCTCGGAGGTAGAGTGCCCCTGAGTTCCATCCCCAGTACCGCAAAAATAAATAAATAAATAAATAAATAAACAAACAAAATTGATATTTAAAATTTTTAAAAAAGGCTATTTGGGTTTGCATTTATTTATACAACTTTTTGTTTTCCTTTCCAGATTGGGATTAATTGAATGGATCGAAAATACCTTTACCTTGAGGGACCTTCTTTTTAACAACCTGTCGCAAGAGGAGAGAATGACTCTTCTGAGGTGACTCCAGCTGAGGGCCGCTCCTCCAGCGCCGCCGCCGCCGCCCCTCCTCAGTAGCGTGGCTGCCAGGGCGGCCGCTTCCACCTCTGGGTCCAGTGACCTCGGGGCTTCGTACCTGGAGCCTGTGTTCGCACCTGTCCTAACCTTTAACCTCCCAGTGATTGGATGAAGAGATGAAACAGAGTTATAGGGCGGTTGCATGTATTTTCTCACAACTTTTTAAAATTTTTATACTTTTATTTGTGCATTACAGTCACATCCTAATGTAAATCGTACCAGTAGTGACACACATGCACACAGCACCCGGGCCTTCTCCTGGCCCTCTCCCCTGCGCCCCTCTTCCCCACGGGGCAGAGATTGGCATGGTATTCTCACGTGTACTTCAGGTGGATGGAAGTGGCTCCTCACTGATCCTCCCTCTCCCCTCGCCTTCCCCTGGCCCACCTCCCTGGCCCCACTGGAGTTTCTCCTCCATTATCTGAAGTTCCTCTGGTATCCCAGTGACTTCCTAGCTTCCACATATGAAAGAACACAATGTTTTTAGAATATTAACGTTGGCCATGCACGGTGGCGCGCACTTGTATTCCCAGCTACTTGGGAGGCTGAGGCAGAAGGATCTGTTGAGCCTCACAGTTGAAGTCCAGCCTCGGCAACTTAGCAAGGCCCCTAGATACTGTCTTAAAAAAAAAAAAGAAAAAAAATTGTAATCCCAGCATTTGGGAGGCTGAGACTGGAGGATCCGAGTTCGAGGCCAGCCTCAGCTACCTAGTGAGGTACTCCACAACTTAGTGAGACTCTATCTCAAAATAAAGAATAAAAAATAGGGTTAGGGGTATAGCTCGGAGGTAGAATGTCCCTGGGTTCAATCCCCAGTACCGAAAAAAAAAAAGAAAAAAAAGACTGAGGAGAGGATTTAGATTAAAAGGGAATGGTCTGTTTATGAAATTAACTTAGTGACTCAGAAAAGATTTTTCTTAAATAATTGAACTGCAATCCTTGGGAAGCTGAGACAGGAGGATCACAGGTTCAAAGCCAGCCTCCACAGCTTAACAAGACCCTGTTTCAAAATGAAAACTGGGTCCTGGGGTGTAGCTCAGAGGTAGAATGCCTTGGGTTCAATCCCCAGTACCATACACACACAAACACACACAAAAAAAACCCAGAAGGAATAAAGACATACTGAAATCTTAGATCCAAAGTAACATGGGCATGATGATAATATGGCTGAAAGTCATGTTTGCTTATGCTTGCCTCTTCATTGTATTTCGATGAATTCTTGGTGATCTTTGCCTCTGGAATCACGTAATGCTAACTATCTCCGTCGTTCTGATCTCTTGTTCCTACTTGTCAGCGACTCCAGAGCCCCTGCGGCCGAGTATAGAGAGTGGCTTGCAAAGATGTCGGGGAAGCGCGACGCTGGGGCTTACGTGCCGATGTACAAGTGAGTTCATTCTTCTCTTTCTTTGTTCTTCTCAGAGCTGCATGTGTACTTTTGATTCTTACAAAGCTTCACCTCACATGGGTCATCAAAATCTAGTTATTTGCTTGTAATCCCAGTACTTGGGAGGCTGAGACAGGAGGATCACAGGTTCGAGGCCAGCCTCCGCTACTTAGTGAGGCACTCTGCAACTTAGTGAGACCCTGTTTCAAAATAAAGAAGAAAAAATAGGGCTGGGAGGTGTAGCTCAGGGGTAGAATGTTATACCCCGTCGCCTCCCTTGAGACATTGGAAACAACCAGGAAAGTTAGGAGATTCCAAGCTGAATCCATCTGTGTCTTCAATGGTGGATTTTGGTTTTGTTTTTGGTACTGAGGATTGAACCCAGGGGTGTTCTAGGGACCCTGTTTCAAAATAAAGGAAAAATTAGGGCTGTGGGTGTAGGTCAGAGGTACAACGTCCCTGGGTTCAATCCCTGGTACTGGGGGAAAAAAACAACTAACTCTAATTATTTGCTATTTGAGCTTTAGTAGAAACAAAGTTTTAAAAATTAAATTTCGGACCAGGCATGGTGGCGCACACTTGTAATCCCAGGACTTGGGAGGCTGAGACATGAGGATCACAATGTTGCGGCCAGCCTCAGCTACTTAGTGAGGCCTTTGCAACTTAGTGAGACCAGTTTCAAAATAAAGAATAAACAGTAGGGCTAGGGTGAAGCTCAGGTAGAATACCCCGGAGTTCAATCTTCAGTACCACAAAAAAAAACAAACCCCTGAATCTCAAGTCATGAGACGTTGACTCTAACGTGGCCGCCCCGTGGTTCTATTCTAGGCGTGCCAATCGCACAGAGACGGTCACGGCGTTCAGGAGAAGGGAGAGTCAAGTGCCCCCCGATCTCCTGAAGTGAGTATGCTGGGGCCCGAGCCCACGCCGGCGCATGGCCGAGGTCACACTCGTCCCTCTCTCGCAGGCGGACTTTTGTGAGGCTGAGCACTGGCCCCGAGGCCTTCCTGGCCCTCCGCTCACACTTCGCCGGCTCCCATGCGCTGCTGTGTATCAGCCACTGGCTCCTCGGGATCGGAGACCGGCACCTCAACAATTTCATGGTGACCCTAGAGACAGGCGGCGTGATTGGAATTGACTTTGGGCATGCATTTGGATCAGCTACCCAGGTGTGTCTGCCGTCTCACATTGGCTGCTTGAGAATTATCATGTGGCTTTATAACACCTCTGGAAACGAATAGTTTTTAATGAAAAAATGAGCTGATAATGGTGGCGCACGCCTGTAATCCCAGTACCCGGGAGGCTGAGACAGGAGGATCACAGGTTCACAGCCAGCCTCAGCTACTTAGTGAGACCCTTACTGAGACCCTTTTTCAAATAAAAAAGGGCTAGGGGTGTAACTCAAAGTTAGAAAACCCTGGATTCAATCCCCAACACCATAAAAAGAATGGCTTGTTCGGTTGATTCTGGCATGGTCATTAAATGGGACGTTGTTGGAGAGAGAGTTGGGCTTGTTCAGGTAGGTCATGGGGAGGTGGTACTTGACCACGGAGTCAGCGCCAGGAGCAGAGTGCAATCCCATATTAAAGGAGGACTCCACAGGGCCCTGGAGCCCACCATCAAAGCGTCCGCCCAAGCCGGGCACAGTCGCCATGCCTGTAATACTGTACTCGGGAGGCTGAGACAGGAGGACCCAAGGCCAGCCTCAGCAACTTAGCAAGATCCAGTTTCAAAATAAAAAGTAAAATGGACTGGGGGTGTAGCTCAGAGGTAGAATGTCCTTGGTTTTAATCCCCAGTACCACAAAGAAAAAAAGTCTTGCCCAAAATGTGGTACAGATCTTTTTTCTGCCATTAACCTCTGCGCTTTTTGTTTTATGGGAATATAAGAGGTTTATTTAGGAAAGTGTGGGTACAGTTTAAGAGAAAGTGGTAATAAGCCAGGTGTGGTGGCACACACTTGTAACCTCAGTACTTGGGAGGCTGAGACAAGAGGATCGCAGGTTTGAGGCCAGCCTCAGCAACTGTAAGACCTTGTTTCAAAATAAAAAATAGCTGGGCATGGTTATGCACGCTAGTAATCCCAGTACTAGGGAGGCTGAGACAGGAGGATCCGGGTTCGTGGCCAGCCTCAGCTACTTAGTGAGGCTGTCCACAACTTAGTGAGACCCTGCTTCAAAATAAAGAATAAAATATAGTGCTGGGGGTGTAGCTCGGAGGTAGAATGCCCCTGGGTTCCATCCCCAGTGCCGCCTCCCAACCTTCTCAAGAGAGCAGGCGGTGATACAGGACTGCGCTGCTTCTCCATGATTGTGATTCTGCCTCTAAGCCCCTGGCCCCGTGGCCCTCTCACAGGCACTTGCTTCGAGAGGCTGCTGCAAGCTCGTGGACAGCTCTGGGACATAGGAAGTCACATCTGTGTGGCTAATTCCAAGAAAGGCGGAGTTTATATTTATACTAACGGCGAGTGAACGGAGAGCTGTTTTGTCTGAGCCTGTTATCTGAGATTCTGGCTCAGACACGTGTTTTTTCTCATCTGTAGGTTCTGCCGGTCCCAGAGTTGATGCCTTTCCGGCTGACTCGCCAGTTTACCCAGCTGATGTTACCAGTGAAGGAGACGGGCCTCACGTACAGTGTCATGGTGCACGCGCTGAGGGCCTTCCGCTCGGAGGCGGACCTGCTCACCAGCACCATGGGGGTGTTCGTAAGGGAGCCCTCCTTCGACTGGAAAGTAGGATTGCTTGCTTATACGCAGGTTTCACTTTTATCCCAGGGTCCCGGTGTCTCCTGTAATGGAAAGCATTGCTAAGTTTCCTGATACACTTCCGTTCTTTTGTCCTGCATTTCTCAAAATTCACATTTGGGTCATTCCTGAAAACCAGATAGGAGGCAAACTCTTTCTGTGTAGCAAACTGTTGCTTGAACTGAATTTATTTCTAACTGGTGTGGGAACGTGTGCAGGTCCAGTTTCCTTCTGACACTCTTACTTTAAGCACTGTTCCACGAGTCTTCCTGATTAGAGATGGTGCTCATGGTTATGCAGAATACATCCCCAGAGAGCTGCCCCGGAGGAGCCCCTTCCTTTACCGGGAGCGGGACTAACACCCCGGCCCCTGCAGCTCTGGGCTGCCGAGCTCGGCCACCAGAGACCAAAGAAGCTTCAGAGCTGCCCCAGTAAGATCATCCGTGGCTGGGCGAGGTGGCGCCTGTGGCCGCCTCAGCAGCTTGGGCCCTCACGACTTAGTGAGACCCTGTTTCATATGAAAAATAAAAAATAAATAGGACTGGGGGTGTATCTCGGAGGTAGAATGCCCTGATTTCAATCCCTACTTAATCTCTTTAAATGTGATTATATTTGATGTTACAATGCATAAAGAAAATCATGTCCTTTTCCTTTAGAATTTTGAACAGAAAATGCTGAAAAAAGGAGGATCATGGATTCAAGAAATAAATGTAACTGAAAAAAATTGGTATCCTCGACAGAAAATATCTTTTGTAGAGAGAAAGTTAGCAGGTGCCAATCCGGCAGCTATTACTTGGTAAGATTGGGGAAAAAACAGAAGGCCAGCACGCTTCTGCTCCTTCCTTCCGTGTGCGCGCACACTCCACTACTGAGCTACGTGCCTGCCCTTCTCATTTTTTATTTTGAAACTGTCTTGCTGCTGAACTGCTCTAAGTTGCTGACGCTGGCCTCGCCTCCCACCTTCCTGCCTCAGCCCTCAAGTACTGCGATTGCCAGCGTGTGCCGTCACTCCCAGCTTCATTTTTTATTTCTTGTGGTACTGGGGATTGAACCCAGAGGCATTCTACCTTCGAGCTACACCCCCAGCCTGATTTAACTTATTTGGAAACAAGGTCTCACTAGGTTGATGAGAGTCTCACTACTTGCTGAGGCTGTTCTCAAACCTGTGATCCTCCTGTCTCAGCCTCCCAAGTGCTGGGATTACAGGCGTGCATCACCATACTCGGCTGTCATTTTTATTTTTTTTTTATTTATTTATTTTTTTGGTTTTTTTTTTTTTTTGTGTGTGTGTGTGGTACTGGGGATTGAACTCAGGGGCATACCTACCTCCGAGCTATACCCCCAGCCCTATTTTTTATTCTTTATTTTAAAACAGGGTCTCACTAAGTTGCAGAGTGCCTCACTAAGCAGCTGAGGCTACCCTCAAATCCGGATCCTCCTGTCTCAGTTTGCCAAGTACTGGGATTACAAGCGTGCGCCACCACGCCCGGCTAGTCATTTTTATTTTGATGCAGTGTCTTGCTAAGTTGCTGAGGCTGGCCTCACCTGCGAGCCCCCCCTCTTAGCCTCTCAGTACTCCAGCCTCACACAGCTGACTGCTGTGCGCTCCAGACCCTGGAGCCGCCCGGGCCAGTCTGAGGGGCAGGAGCGCACTAGGAGGATGGCACCAGAGCGTCGCTCCCTGCACGAAGAGCTTTGGGTGGGGCCTCCATATACTTTTGTCTTTTGGGGGCATTTGACCCATCTGACCCTGACAGGCATAGACCTAGATGTGAGGGGCACAGTGTGGGCTTGTAGGGGAAGAACCTAAGTTGGAGCTGGGCGTGGTGGCACACACCTGTGATCCCAGTACTTGGGAGGCTGAGCCAGGAGGACTGCAGCTTCAAAGCCAGCCTCAGCAACTTAGACTCTCAGCAACCTAGCGAGTCTGCGTTTCAAAATAAAAAACAAAATAAGACTGGGTATATAGCTCAGAGGTAAGATGTCCCTGAGTTCAATCTCCAGTACCAAAAAAATAAAAATATAAGGTGAGTTGGCTTTTAAATGTTTTTTTGTTGAGGTCTAAAACAAATAGAATTTTTACAATTTCCAGAGATCGTGGCTAGGAAATAAAGTTAAACTTCAGAATTAAGTAATTAGTGGTGATCTGTGGTCAGCTTGTTGTGACCATGGTGCTGGGTCATTCTGGTGTCTTTTCAACAAATGGCACCAGCAAAAGAATAAAGCTGGATCTCTTTCTCATACTATCTACAAAGTGGATTCCTTTAATTAGACATTTCTCTAAAAGATATGTATAAATGGTCAGTAAGCACATGAAGAAATAAATGCTTAGCATGACTAGTTGAAAGGGAAATGCCAATGAGACACCACTTTGTATCCACTAAGATGCACGGAATGGGAGGTAAAGCTGGGTGTGATGGCGCACACCTGTATCCCAGTACTTGTGAGGCAGATACAGGAGGGTCACAGTTTCAAAGACAACTTCTGTAAAAGATAGAGTAGGGCTGGGGGTGTAGCTCAGAGGTAGAATGCCCTTGGGTTTAATACCCAGTACCACCAAAAAGAAAAAAAAAGTACCTAAGTTTTGGAAAGGATGAGAGGGAAGCGGAGAGCACGTGCGCTGGCCGTGGGAAGCAGCTGGCAGCTCCTTACAGCGCCCTCGCGCCCCGCTTCCGAGGTGTCTTCCCAGGAGGAATGGAAGCCCTTGTGCACAAAACACAGACCAGTGCTCCCAGCAGCGCTTTTCCTGCATCCAACCTTTGACTTCAAGGTTATGAAGAACAGAAAACATGTTCTAAGAGGCAAGAGAGAACGTTTGGATAGGAAGCTCACAGGGAGGCAGCAAAGGGAAAAGAATTTGTTTCTATTTTCATGTTTGTTCAAACTTTCTTCCAGTGACGAGCTGCTTCTGGGCCATGAGAAGTCCCCTGCCTTCAGGGACTACACGGCGGTGGCCCGAGGAAGCAAGGATCACAACGTTCGCGCCCGGGAGCCTGACAGTGGGCTGGCAGAGGAGGCGCAGGTCAAATGCTTGATTGACCAGGCCACAGATCCCAACATCCTGGGCCGCACGTGGCTCGGCTGGGAGCCGTGGATGTGACGGCAAGCAGCGGCGGAGCGCGGTGCTGGTCAGAGACCCCGAGCTGTCGCAGAGGGGTCAGCGGTGCTGCTGCGGAACTCAGAGGAGAAACCTGCCCAGCGATGAGATTTTAGAGCACGAGTTTCAATCAGGATTATGATAAGTAAATAGATATTGTATAAATCAAAGGTTAAATTAGGGTTATAATAGACTTACAATGAAAAGTATGTGTCCAGGCACATCCGAGTATTAAAAACAGAGCAAGTGAGCCAGGCGTGGCGCTCGGCTCGGGACTGAGCTCGGGGATCCCAAGCTTGAGGCCGCCTTGAGCAGCTTTGGCAGGCCCTGTCTCAGAGCGTGAAGAGCGCTGGAATCTAGCGCAGTAGAGGAGCACCGCGGAGCCTGACTGCCAGGACCAGGCACACGAAAGCAACTTAGATGAACGGAGTGGGTCTGAGCCCGCCACCAACGCTGCGGCACATTGGAAACGGCCCCCGGAAGACTCGGCACTGCGATGGTGGATGTGAAGCTGACCGCGTGATGGAGAGGTGTCCCACTCTGAGCAGTGTGGGAAAGTGAGCAGCAGCCAGAGCTGTGATCGCAGCATGCTGTATGCAGGAAGGTCCACAGCTGATATTTTAAGATCTTTGCCTAGATGATTTCTTTCATTTTATTCCTTTCTAGTTTGGGCTTATTAGATTGATGTGCTCTCCAGAAGAGGAGGAGGAAAACCTTGGTCTGAGCATTGACTTCTGCTGCTGTGACCACACCTGAAAGATAGATAAGCATGTTGTGTCCGAGGCTCAGGAAATTTCAGAAATCCCAAGTATGATGATGGGAAAATAAGGTATCCCTATTTGTAATGAATTCCTTATTTAGTGGAAAAAGCATGCATTCAGGAGCAGCAAGACCTGAGTGAAATGCAGAACAACTTCAGCCGTCCGCCCTCCAGGCCTGCACCTGCCCTGTCCTCACAGCCTCGGGACGTGTGTGGGCTGGGGGTGGTGGTGTACTCGCCTCGCATGTGCAAAGCCCTGGATTTGGTCCCCAACACCACAAAAAAAAATAAATAGCAATGTTTTTTCCAAACACAGTGCCTCGCCCTTTATGCAGTTTAAGAGAAAAATACTCATCTTAGAAAACAGTTCATTATATTACTTGCCAAGATATTCTGATAATACACGTTGAATGCAGTACGGCATTAAAAACAAACACTGAAGTCTTCAAGAAGTGGCATGTGTTCTCTGGACGCGGTGGTGCTCACCTGTGATCCCAGTACTTGGGAGCCTAAGACAGGAGGATCCCATGTTCAAGATCCCCCTCAGCAACTCAGCAAGACTCTCAGCAAACTTGTGAGGCCCAGTTTCAGAATAAAAAAAAAAAATTAAAAGAGAATGTAGCTGAGAGGTAGAACGCCCTTGGGTTCAGTCCCCCGTACCTCCTCCCATACAAAGGCATGTGTTGAGCCAAAGGAATCTTCTCTTTCAGGAAAAACAAGTGATTTTATATGTGTGAAAATCTGGTACACACAGATGAAGAAATGCTTTTTGCTGCAGCACAAGCACAGCCAACACAAGCCTGCTTTAGAGTTGGGTTGATTATGATGTATTGTCTTGTGACCCACTAATTAATTACAGTTTGCACTTGAGCCCTGATGGTATGGGTGGTATTCATTAATACAGCTTCAGAATCTGGTCTTTGCATGTATTCACCCATGTTATGGGAAAGCCTGGGTTTTTTTTGTTTTGTTCTGTGTGTGTGTGTGGTACTAGGGATTGAACTCAGGGGTGTTCTACCTTGGAGCTACTCCCCCAGCCCTATTTTTTATTCTTTATTTTGAAACAGGGTCTTACTAAGTTGTGGTAGCTGAGGCTGGCCGTGAACCCGGATCCTCCAGTCTCAGCCTCCCAAATGCTGGGATTACAAGTGTGCACCACCACACCTGGCTGGAAAGCCTGTTTTTTTTTTTTTTTTTTTTCGGTACTGGGGATTGAACTCAGGGGCATTCTACCTCTGAGCTATATCCCCAGCCCTATTTTTTATTCTTTATTTTGAAACCGAGTCTCACGAAGTTGCAGAGGGCCTCACTAAGTAGCTGAGGCTGGCCTCGAACCCGGATCCTCCGGTCTCAGCCTCCCGAATGCTGGGATTACAAGCGTGCGCCACCACGCCCGGCTTGAAAGCCTGTTTTTTAATGACTACTTTTCATACCAATATAAAAGTTGATTGTTACAAGTTAATTGTATGGGTCTAGTCTCAAATCTGTCTACCTGAAAAATGTATCCAGTTTACCGAGACACATAGTCTTCAAGAGACATTTGGGCATGCCTGGAATCCCAACACCCGGGAGGCTGAGACAGGAGGATCGCAGGCTAGAATCTAAATTATCAGTTGTCCTTATACACTTAACTAATTGCATATCTACCCATAACTGAGGCCCAAACTGCAATTCTGTGATTCTTGCTCAAAAGACATTTGTTTTAGAAACTGAGAAATAAGATACTTCTAAAGTACTTGGGAAGCCGGGTGTGGTGGCGCACGCTTGTAATCCCAGCATTCGGGAGGCTGAGACCGGAGGATCCGGGTTCGTGGCCAACCTCAGCTACCTAGTGAGGCACTCCGCAACTTAGTGAGACTCTGTTTCAAAATAAAGAATAAAAAGGGGCTGGGGGTGTAGCTCGGAGGTAGAATGCCCCTGAGTTCAATCCCCAGTACCGCAAAAAAATAAAAAATAAAGTACTTGGGAGGCTGAGACAGGAGGATTGCAGGCTCAAATCCAGGCTCAGCGAGTTAGTGAGACCCTGTTTCAAAATAAACAAATAGGGCTGGCGGCCTAGCTCAGAGGTAGAATGCCCTGGGTTCAATCCCTACTACCACAAGCCCAGAAGTAGAGCACCCCAAGGTTCAATTTCCAGTACCAAAAAAATAAAGATACTTTATACAGATTGTAATTACAAGGAAACGTGAATAAGAATATTTTAATGTTAGCCAGGCGTGGTGGCGCACGCTTGTAATCCCAGCATTCGGGAGGCTGAGACCAGAGGATCCGGGTTCGCAGCCAGCCTCAGCTACCTAGTGAGGCACTCTGCAACTTAGTGAGACTCGGTTTCAAAATAAAGAATAAAAACTAGGGCTGGGGGTATAGCTCGGAGGTAGAATGCCTCTGAGTTCAATCCCCAGTACCGCAAAA
>PVLC010013640.1:8690-41176 GCA_004027655.1 Graphiurus murinus | reverse complement strand
ACAGGCAGCTCAAAGGAGGATCAGTGCATGGGATTACATGAAACTGAAAAGCTTCTGCAAAGCAAAGGAAACTATCAAGAACCTCAACAGAGAACCTACAGAGTGGGAGAAAATTTTTGCCAGTTACACTTCAGATAGAGGTTTAATAACTAGGATATACAAAGAGCTCAAGAAAATCTCAACTAAGAGAGCAAACAACCCAATCAAAAAATGGGCAAAGGACCTAAATAGACACTTCACAAAAGAAGAAATACAAATGGCCAATAAATGTATGAGGAAATGTTCCACATCATTGGCAATCAGGGAGATGCAAATCAAAACTACCCTGAGATTTCACCTAACTCCAGGTCAAACCTCTTCTAAATAAGAATCATCCCACCAAATAGAACAAAGATTAAGAAAAAGTAGGCAAAATTGATTATCTGGATAACTGGTAAATCTTTCCATGGTAGCATAGGAAGACTAAATCTTTTATTTTTTTTATTTGTGTGTGTGTGTGTGTGTGTGTGTGTTGCTAGGAATTGAACCCAAGGGCATTGAATCTCTGAGCTATAACCCCAGTCTCCCCCATTCTAGTTCTGGTGGAACTGGGAATTGAACCCAGGAGCGTACAACTTCTTTTTTTTTTTTTTTTTTTTTTGCGGTGCTGGGGATTGAACTCAGGAGCTTTCTACCTCCGAGCTACACCACCAGCCCTATTTTTTATTCTTTATTTTGAAACCGAGTCTCACTAAGTTGCGGAGTGCCTCACTAGGTAGCTGAGGCTAGCCACGAACCCGGATCCTCCCGTCTCAGCCTCCCGAAGGCTGGGATTACAAGCATGCGCCACCACACCCGGCTCAGGAGTGTGCAACTTCTAAGATATACCCCCAGGCCTTTTTTTTTTTGAAACAGGGTCTCAATAGGTTGCTGAGTCTCGCTATTTGCTAATGCTATCCTCGAATCTGCTATCCTCCTGTCTCAGCCTTCCAAGTACTGGGATTACAGGCAAGCACCACCATGCCCATTTTATTTCTTATTTAGAAACAGGGTCTTACTAAGAGCTGACAGCCTCTCTAAGTTGTGAGGCTAGCTTCAAACCTGCGATCCTTCTGTCTTGGCCTTCCAAGTACTGGGATTCAGGCATGCACCACCACACCTGGCTTTTTATGAATTTTCAACTAGGTGCTCTAACTCTTAATTCAGAGGGAAACACATCAGGCTTCTCTGAACATACCACAGGATACATGACACACTTGTTCATCAGGCTAAACATGTTCCCAACGAATCATCATATTTCACTTTTAACAACCTAAAATTAACTTTTTCCAAATTATGATTTCATTTGAAGAATCAACTTAAATTATAATTAAATGATGTTATTTTCTTTATTAAAGGAATCAAAGTAAAACACTATCCTCTTCATCTCAGCCTTACCTTCCTCCTTGTACTACAGCAATAAATTATCTTTCTACTGATCTGCTGATGTCACACTTAAAAAATGAAATCAACTTTGTATGTGCAGCAGACTCGAAGTCAACCAGGAATGTGGAATTTTTGATGCCTTCCCTACAGTCCAAATCATTCTCTGCTGCATAAATAAACAGCACAGAGAATGAAAATATACCCTGAAGTCTATTACAAAATACTGAAGTATAAAACGTGCCCTGTGGCCTATTAAATTGGTGTGGGTTTATTCTGTGAACAGCTAGCCATGTGGGTGGTTGCCGTGGTTAGAAAAGGCTCAGATCACAAAAGGGCCCTGCATTTACAGTTCCCAGGGACTTGCTATGACTCTCTTGTTCAGCTTCAGAGTGAAGCATTCTGCTCTCCAAAACCAAGTGAAGACATACTATACAAAAGGTAAAAGGGATTAGCCAAGGTAGACAGATAATATCCCAGTGGATGAGTGTGGTGGCGCAAGTTTGTAATCCCAGTATTCCAGTATTTGGGAGGCTGAGACCAGAGAATCCGGGTTTGCAGCCCACCTCAGCTACTTAGTGAGGCCCTCTGCAACTTAGTGAGTCTATGTTTCAAAATAAAGAATAAAAAATAGGGCTGGGGGTGTAGCTCAGAGGTAGAATGCCCCTGGGTTCAATCTCCAGTACCACACACACACACACACACACACACACACACACACACACACACAGAACCAACATCGCATTAAAAAGAAAATATACCAGATAAAGGTCATTCATTCCAAAACTATAGTTTTCTGGTACACACCTCTTGGCATTTCTTCTTTGTGTGTGTAGATCTTTAATGCTAATTGAGGGAGAGGTTTATGCACGCTAAATATATGATCAAGGAACATGTGTGCAAATATGCAAAACTGAAAAATATGAGATGATCCAAAGAATAAAGACATTGATTCAAAAGTTTCCAACCTAAGAGTCCTGAGTATGCAACACAAAGGCCCAAGATCACTCAAGATCTTTAGGGTTGATGTGAATAAATCCAAGTGGAAGAAACGGACAGATGATGTTAACAGACAATTATACTGAGAAAAAATAAATGGAGAAAACTTTTTGGAGTTTTAGAGACAGCACTTATTCTATTAGCTGCTAGAAACAAAATATTTTAAGAATTTACCTCTTTTTAAAAATTATTTATTTTCATATGGTTCTGGGAATTGAACCCAGGGCCTTATGCATGCTAGGCAAATGCTCTACCAGTGAGCCACATTCTAGTCCTAAAATAAACATTTAAAAACCAGTAATTTGTAAGTTAAAAAAAATAGAGATGTAAAAAGGAATGTGTTGTATAATTTAGGCAACAAGGGAACAAGGAAAGACACACACACTCACACACACACAATACGATGCTACAAGGTCCTCTGCAGGTAAAACTGACAGGTAAAGAATCACTGACATACAGGGTGATGAACCAAAGTACCGGGTAAAATGCCATATTTCCATTTACAAATTAAAATGGATGGATTGAGAGCCACATTATAAAGATGTGTTTACCGTGGTTTGTGATTAGATGTATCGCTCGATGATGCCCCATCTCCTGGAGAATCTGTAGAAGGTCACCGATGGTCTTGTTTTTCTGGGCCCAGGACCACAGTAATTCTCTTGATCCACTTTTGCCTTGGTCCACGTATTTTTCAATATGACGAACATCCAGCCAGCTATTGGAAAGTCGCTCCGCTGTAGAAATTGCAATAGAAAGAATCAAAGAATAGTTTTGCTATTATGTCTTTGCTACCATATTTTTATTTCATTTTTATTAATAAATACATAATTTAAAATGCTTATTATTTTGAAATACTTTAGCATATACTTTTCACCAACCTCCCACTAGCATTCACATCATTAACCATGACACATTTATCACTATCAGTAATAATTCAACTAAAGATCTTATTGTAATTTCACTAGCTATTCTACTCATGTCCTTGTCTGTTTCTGGGTCCTGTATAGTTCCCCAAGTTACATTCAATCATTTTCTCTCCTGAATGTCTTCCATATGTACTGGTTCCTCAGTTTTTCCCCATCTCTCAGGACATGAAATGAGACTGTGTTCTTCTCAGTCCATAATATCCAGGGGTCTACGATGTGTATGTCTTAGCACATTAATGTTTATCTTGATTGTTTGGATAAGGTGGTGCCTGTAAGGTTTTTTTTTCAATATACAATTACTCGTTGAGATTCTGGAGATACCTGGCTCCACCTCAGATTTGCCCTCTAGTTTTTGCACTCACCGGTGGATCTTGTTTATCACAGTTATTATTAGAGTATTTGCTTCATGGTGATTTTCTACTTTGTCTTTTTCCTTCCAGGTTCATTAACTCTAACTTTTCTGTAATAAAGAATGTTGCTTCTCTCTTGTTTATTTATTCAACATTTTATGTGTATCAGTGGAAACACATGGATATTTATTTTAATCTAAGTTAAAATTCAATACTACCTAGAATGACCCCAAAAGTTCAAACATGGAAACTTGGTCTCCAATCCATCAGTGTCCAGGGGTGGGGCTTTGGGGGAAGTGATTGTATCATGAAGACAGTAATCTTAGCAGTGGATTAATCTAGCTGATGGATTAATAATTTGAATGGACTCCTGGAAGGAGGTGAAAACTGTAGGCAGGGTTGGAGGAAGTAGGTCACTGACGGGCGTGCCTTGGGGACTGTACCTTGTCCCTTGCCCTTTCATGTCTCTCTTCCTCTCTCTCTGCTTCCCAGTGGCCATGAGAGCAGCTTTCCCTCCACCACACCCCTCCACCATGATGTTCCATCTCACCTCAGGCCCAAGGCAGTAGAGGCAGCCGACCATGGACTGAGACCTCTGAAACCGTGAGCCAAAACAAATATTTCCTCCCCTAAATTATTCATGTCAGGTATTTTGGTTATAGTGATGACAAGCTGACGAACACACTATCATTATTTTGTTGTTGTTGTTGCTAAATTTGTTCTAGTTTTGTCCATTTATGTTCTTATTAATTTCTGAATTGCCCTTTTAAAGTGCAGCCGGCTGCCAGGCGTGGTGGTGCACACTTGTAATCCCAGCATTTGGGAGGCTGAGACCGGAGGATCCGGGTTCGTGGCCAGCCTCAGCTACCTAGTGAGGCACTCCGCAACTTAGCGAGACCCTGTTTCAAATAAAGAATAAAAAATAGGGTACCTAGTGAGGCACTCCACAACTTAGACCCGGTTTCAAAATAAAGAATAAAAAATAGGGCTGGGGGTGTAGCTCGGAGGTAGAATGCCCCTTGTTCAATCCCCAGTACCGCAAAAAAAAAAAATAGGGCTGGAGGTATAGCTCAGAGGTAGAACGCCTCTGAGTTCAATCCCAAGTACCACAAAAATAAATAAATAAATAAATAAATAAATAAATAAATAAATAAAGTGTAGCCGGCTGTGACCTGGTGCTCCCCCCTTCCTGTGACTTGGCCAGGAAAACAATGACTTGGCTGAGAAATTGCTAGTGTAACATGCTCTTCCTTCAGCAGATTTCTGAGATTCAGCTGCAAAGAACAGATGCCAAGTGAGCTGAGGTTTTAGTTTCCTAACACCAACCAGGGCAAAGAAATCTGAGTTTACAATAAAACCCAAGGAAAGCTAGATTAGGCAAAAAGCATTTTTCTAACAGTGCAGTTCATGGTGCAAAACTGACCAGGACTCAGTTAAAAGGATACTGCCTGCATGCATAGATTGTATCCAGGACAAGAAATGCAACCTGCTTTCCTTTTCTCTAACTGGTGATTCATGGGGCAACCCTACTAGCTTTTCTCAAAGGATGGTGCATTCTGAATAGAAACACTGCTGAAGAGTATTATTAGCACCCATAAAATGCATAATTCATTTAGATCAAATTCTATAAAACATCAGCTCCAATTTGATGCAACAAGAATGCAAATTCTTAAGCCAGCATGGTGGCCACACTTGTAATCCCAGCATTTGGGAGGCTGGTACTGGAGGATCCTGGGTTCCCCTCAGCTACTTAGTGAGGCCCTCCACAACTTAGTGAGACCCTGTTTCAAAATGAAGAATAAAAAATAGGACTGGGGGTGTAGCTCAGAGGTACCCAGTACCACAAAAGAAAAAAAAAGTGCAAATTCTTGACATGTTAATTACATTTTTAGATAGTCATAGTTTTCTCTAGCCCTTCCTTACTTGTTCTCTTTCAGAATATAGGACCTTATTTATGCACAGAACAAATCAAATGAAAATAGAGGAACGTTTCCAGTGACTGTGTTGATAAAATTAAGTGTATTACAAAATGAAAAGATAAATTTAAAAAATAAGCTGTACTTGTGGAATGTTCAAAAGCACTTTTGAGATGGCAAATCTTTTGTTGAAAAGCATGTTGGCATAATATAATCCAAAAAAGTGACTTGAGAAATCCGTTTCTCTGAAGATAATGATTGCTTAATCAATATTACTAGACATTCAAAGGCTGTTTTGAGAGTGCAGAGCTGTCCAGGTAGTGCTAACCGCTGGGGAATTTAGTTGCAGAAATCACATCTCCATATGCAAATATGTCTCTGAAGGGGTTTTCTAGAATAACGCAAGACACCCCTATTTGGAACAGTTGTATTTGCATATAACCACATGTCAAAACCCCTAGGAAATTAAGACAGCATTCTTGCAAAGTTTGTTTTTAGATAACAATCAGAAAAGGAAAGATGCCTCTTTCTTTCTACAAAGCAAACAAAGAAATTAGGCAATTTTAAAAAATAAACTTTAAAACTAAAGATATTTTAAAGCCAGGCATGGTGGTATATGCCTGTAATCTCAGTACTGGGAGGCTGAGACAGGAGGACCTCAGGTTGGATGATAGCTTCAACAAGCAGTGAGACTCAGCAACCTAGTGAGACCCTGTTTCAAAGGGCTGGGGGTGTAGTTCAGAGGTAGAATACCCCTGGGTTCAATTGTAGTAACACACACGCACACACACACACACACACACACACACACACACACACACGGATACATATACAATATCTATATATTATATTTTAACTCCAAAAAAGTAAACCAAACTCAAAAGGGTTAGTTCTATCCCTCTTACTAGACTGTAAGCATTAACACCTAATAGTGAATAAATTTTACAAGAAATAAAACACCCTTTCCTGAGCTTAAGCACATATGTACTCTTTACCCCATACCTGGGGGAGTTCTATTAAGGGAGACAGGGGTTTGTGAGTTTTCTCAGGTGTCCCTCCAGCTGTCTTGTTCTCTGAATCCTAGAACCAGGTAAAGACCTAACATTAAATACCTCTGGGAAAGAATTTTTAAAAAGTTCACTCTTAACATTAGCTTGTCAGTCTGCAATCAGAAGTTATGTAATTTCATATTCAGGTGATGATCAACACTGATTTTCCATAATTTTCCTTTTGTTCAACTTTTTTTATAGCATTTATACAGGTCTGTTACTTCCACTGAATTGGAAAATCCTTACAAGCAGGGACCATGATGTCACATCTAATAAAATGCTTTTGTCTAAGATTCTGCCCAACAAGGTTTTGAATATTTAATAGATGTCTGTTTATTCATTAGTTCACTCCGAAACATAGATATTCACCAAATGCCTGCTCTGTGCCAGATGTAATTTTAGATGCTAGGAGAGTTAATATAAAATAAGGCAAAAAAAAAAAAATCCCTGTTCTTACAAAGAGTTCACTTCTAGATGGATAACAAATAAATGGACAGGAAGGATATGAGAGGTGATAAGTGATAGAAAAATAAAGCAGGAGAGGAAAGGGGTATCGGGGTATCGATTTAGAAAGACTAGTCAGAGTAGATAAGAGTTAAGCAGAAACATGAAGCAAGTGCAGAAGGAAGCCTTCGGTTGAAAAGAGATTGGAGAAGGGTGCAGGGAGCCCAGCTGGGTGACTGCTGAAGTAATCCAGGTGAGATCTAATGGTGGTTTGGACCAGGAGGATGTGGTAGCAGTGGTAAGAAGTGGTTAGATTATGAGATAGACCTTAAAGACAGAGGTGACAGCATCGATTGCTGAGAGACAAGATGTGGTTTGTGAAAGAAAGCAAAAAGTCACAAAAGACAAATATGTTGGCCTAAACAAATGAAGGATAGGGTTGCCATGAACTAAAATAGGGAAACTTTGGGGGAAGAGCATTTCTGGAATGTTATCATGGACATGGCTGTCAAGTAGGAAAGTAGATAGATGATGCTAACATCCAAGAGAGAGAGAGCCAGGCTTGAAATTTGGGAGTTATTGGCATGTAGAAAGAACTTACAAGGAAGTGGGTATAGAAAGAAAGAGAAATTCATTAACTAAGCCTAGGAACACTCTACAAGATAAAGAGGAATCTGCAAGAAGGAAAGAATGTAAGTAAAATGTGATGTCCTAGAGGTACACAATGTGCTTCAAGGAGGAAGGAGTGATCATCTGTGTCAAATAAGATGCAGACTGAGAAATGACTCCTGCATTTAGACATGGTGGGGAGGAATTTCAGAGAGCAGTGGAGGATGACAGCCTGATTGGAGGAAGTTCAAGGGGGAAATTAAAGGAACTGGACTATAAATAGCCCTTTTGAGGAATTTTATCATAAAGGGGAATACAGAAATTGAAAGGTAACTTAGAGTAGAAGTGAGATCTAAAGAGAACATTGTAAGATGAGAGAAAATAGCACAGTGGTCCAAAAACACAGGATCTTCTCTACTTCCAGGGAGGGGAAGCATATCTCTCTAATCCTTAAGTGAGGGATGGACATACTGACTTCCTATCAAAGAGCACAATATGGCTGGGTGTGATGGCACATCCTTGTAATCCCAGTGCTTGGGAGGCTGAGACAGGAAAATAGCAGATTTGAGGTCAGTTTTAGCAATTTAGTGAGACCCTGTTTCAAAACTAAACAATAAAAGGGGCTGGGGATGTAGCTCACATAAAATGCCCCTGGGTTGGATCCCCAGTACCACACACACAAGAGGGACTTTAGATACGAATGATAAACTCCAGTGGTGGTATGGAGGGTGTCTACGGAAGCATCGTGTGTGTGTAGTGGGGGGAGACTTAATGAAGCAAACACTTCCATTGTGTTATGTACATACGTGAAATTACCAATGCCAATCTCAAAATCATGGATGGAGAAAGAGAGGGAGTGGAGAGGGAGCTCACCAAGTGTTGTGTGCATGTATGTTCCTATATTATGACATAAGACTACAATGCTCCAACAAAAGTATTTTAAAAAGAGAGAAAGATGAAGGATACATGACAACTAAATGCAATGTGGTAACCTGATGGAATCCTGGAACAGAGAAAGGACATTAGGTAATAATGGAGTGTGAAAAAGTGTGAATCTTAGTTAATAATAACGTATCCATATTAGTAACAAATGTACTAATGTAAGATGTTAATAATAGGAAAAACTGGGTGCACAGTGCATGAGAAGGATATAGAATATATATGAGAGCTCTTTGTATCATACTCTAAATTTTTCTGTACATTTAAAACCGTTCTAAAAAGTAAAAGTCATTTAATTTCTAGAAAAAGAAAAGAAGCCAGGCGTGGTGGTGCACACCAGTAATCACAGTACTTGGGAGGCTGAGACAGGAGGATCACAGGTTTGAGACCAGCTTCAGCAACTTAGCAAGACTCAGCAACCTAGAGAGACTCTATTGCAAAGTAAAATATAAAAAGGGGTGGGCTGTTGCTTGGTAGAATGCCCTTGGATTCCATCCCCAGTACCACAAAATAAATAAATATAATTAAATTAAGGAGAGAAATAAAGAACATAGACTAGGAAATTTGACCATTTGATTACAAGCCTAGTTTGTCATGTAATGGATTGTGATTTGAGGCAAGTTACTTAAATTCTCTGAGATCATTTTTCCTATCAATAAAATGGAAATAGAAAGAAAAAAAAATTTTCTGCCTCAAAAAGTTTTTGTGATAAATAAACAGATAATCCATGTAAAATGCTTAGCACAGTGTCTGGCAAATAGTAAATACTTCATAGGTGGATGCTATTATTATTATTATTATTATTATTATTATTATTATTGCTATTATTTAAAATCTTTATTAAATATTCAAATGCACATTTAATGTGATTTTACATTTAATTTGTTTTAAAGTAATTCATAATAATTTATATAAATTTCTTTCCCTTTTTAAAGAAGAAAAATTAAATACCATCCATTATATAGAAACTGTAGAATCAGTATATCTCTCAGTATATCATAAGTGCTCAGAAGTTTTACAGTGTGAGCTGCTCCAAACAATTTATGATTATTATGATTATTATTGTTGTTGTACTAGGGATTGAACTTAGAAGCACTCCACCCCTGAGCTACACCCTAGTCCTTTTATTTTTTATATTGAGACAGAATCTCCATAAGTTGCCCATGCTGGCCTCAGACTTTTGATCCTCCTGCCTCAGCCTTCTGAATAGCTGGGATTACTGGCATGCTTAATTACCAGCTGGTAATTTAACTTAAATATCAGCATATGGTCATGTAATAAAAGGAGTTGTCATCAGAGGTTCTATATATCTATCATCACGTCTGCAAAGTAAATATCATTTTCTAATTTGGGCGCTTGCCCTCACTATAAAACCATAAAGTCATCAACACAAACCAGATATTACCTTGGGATTATACTATTTTTAATAACAATACTTGACAAAAGTGATTTAAAGAGTAGTAAGCCGGACGTGGTGGCACACACTTGTAATCCTAGCATTCAGGAGACTGAGACCAGAGGATCCCGGTTCGCGGCCAGCCTCAGCTACCTAGTGAGGCGCTCCGCAACTTAGTGAGACCTGGTTTCAAAATAAAGAATAAAAAATAGGGCTGGGGGTATAGCTCGAAGGTAGAACGCCCCTGAGTTCAATCCCCAGTACTGCAAAAAAAAAAAAAAAAAGAGTAGTAAGTAGACTATACTTAAAGATGGGAAGGAGAGAACTTGGCCTAATTGACGGTTCCTAAACCAGGCTGGGCATCAGATTCATACTCATGACCCCCAGCAAGAAATAGAACATGCTGGACCCTCCAACCAGATCTACTGAATCAGCTACTCCAAGAAACAGGGCAGGGTGGGGGGATTATATTTGACAGCTTGCACAGGGGATTCCAGTGTGTGAATGACCAGATTATCTTACCCTGCACACACTCATACCATGAGGATTACTATATAATCTGCCAGGTCTGACCTGCCTTTGTCAATGTAACCTAATACCACCATCAAATATCAGACAGTTTTATCTATTAGTATTACAATTTTCTATTTGAAATTTGGGGCCCTCTGTACCTTCAGACTCTCATCTGTCCTGAGCATAAAAGTGCAATGTGTGTGTGTGCATGTGTGTGTAGCCACTAGCAGGTTAAGCATGTGCTCTACCACTGAGCTACATGCCCAGCCCCCAGCACAGCTTCTTGGTTCAGCCCTCCATCACTTTCCCCTTTTCTCCCTCTATTGTGCCAATAAAGAACTGCAGCATGCTTCACACAGGCAGTTGCTCTGCATACCCTGAACTGGGCCAGGTTTCCCTAGTGCTGAGGCAGCAGTCTGTGAGGAGCTGGTCCATTCCAGCTCTGCGGTCCAAGCCATCACAATCGTAGGCACAACTCCCTGGCAGTGACTTACAGTCAGAGCATCAAAGAGTAAGCAATTTACATCCTTCCCCTATGAGAGAATCAAAGGGACAATGGCCAGACTATAAATAAAATCTGGCCCACAATGTGGATCAACACAAGGCCAGGAAGCCAACCTGCTGAGTATAGTGACTAGTCCAAGACTACTACCTGTAGCAATGATTCCAGGAAGCCAAACAGTAACCTAACTTAACTCCTGCAGCAACTGGCCGCAAACCACCAGGACTGGATGACTAACTGATAACTTAAATATTGCCTTTACTTTCAACTTAGGACCAACCAGAGAAAGCTAAATCTGAATACCTACACACTCACAGAGGACACCTCCCTTCTAGTTAGCCTGACTGCACTTCCTCATGCCGACAGACAGCCAACTGTTAATACAATAAAGCCTCCCACACCCCTGCCTGCCTTTTGAGTGTCTGTGACTCCTCTGCCCTGAATAGACTCTGGCTGACTCTTTGCTTGCTCTCATTGGGTGGTCTTCACTTATTTCCACAAGGAAAATATAGCTGCACATTTAAATGTCTGGTTGGGCATGTGGCTCATTTAAATGTCTAGCTGATTTTTTTATTTTTTTTTCAAACCAGGAATGCTATGCTTTAGGGAGGCAGAGCTACAGCAGAAAAGAGCCCAGCAGAAGGGGGAAGTGTGAGGTGGCTGTGGTTAAGGGCACGAGCCTTAGATCCAGGCTGCCATGGTTCAAGCCCTAGCTGTGCCACCTCCAGCAGTGTGACTTAACCAATTTGTACCCGTGTCCTTACCTGTTAGAACATTGTTAACAACAATAGCACCTGATTCATAGTGACTGTGGGGTTATAGGAAACACCCATTTGAAGCATGAATATCTGGATTTCAATGCAAGAGAGAGGAAGAAAGGAAACTGGGCTGAACTTCCTGAAAAGCAGCAGTAGCCAGGAACTAAGTGCTGACTGCCCCTTTCAGATGGGACCTATGCTTTTGCATTTTCAGTGTTTCCACCAACCTGCTTCACTCATTATGATACGTACCTGGCCCTACTCACTACCTTGGCACTGGACTAACAATAGGTTTCTTTCACAAATTCAGTGACACCAGGAAATCTACATGTGCAAACATTACCTATGCTATGATGCAGCTCAAAAGTATCTGGTGGGAGAGGGCTCTTACCTCTCAAAGGTACAGTGGAAATTTCTGTTTTTCCAAAATCAGAGTCAAGTACCCTTTTCGGAGATATTTTACCAAAGGACCATAATTTAAAAATTATAGAGCCTAAAATATATAAAGAAATACTATATAATTAGATGCTCAATGCTACAGTTCCAGAAAGCGTGGCCATATTGTTTATCAATAAGAAAAACTTTCTCCTCATAGGTCTTCTGCTATTCTTGGTAAGAAAAGTCACTATTTCTGCCAAAGCTGTTTTGACATAAACATCTTTATTTTCAATTAACATTAAATGTGATAGTGTGAGGTATCAAATCTAACCCAAAGCACCTGTACTTAACCAAAGATTTTTATCTCAATTATTTCTGATAACTACACTCACCACTTTCCACCCGCAGTTGCTCAGCTTTCTAATGTCTGCATAAGAGGGGATGTCTGCATATTTGAATTTTGCAAATTCAAATAAAAAGCCAGAGTCCAGTGTTGTGGAGCACATCTGTAATCCCAGTACTTGGGAGGCTGAGACAGGAGGATCTCAAACCCCTTTTCCAAATAAAAAATAAAATAGGGCTGGGGGTGTCACTTGGAGGTAGAATGCCCTGGGTTCAATCCCCAGCACCACTAAACAAACAAACAAATAAATAAACAAATAAATAAATAAACCAACAAATAAATAAATAAAATTTAAAAATAAAAGTAAAATAGGGCTTGGGGTATAGCTCAGAGGTAGAACGTCCCTGGGTTCAATCCTCAATACCACAAAATAATTAATAAAAAGTTATTCTTTAGAATTAACTTTCATTCCACTAGATTCGGTAAATAAAATATATTTAAGAAAATCTGGAACCATGTTCATTACAAACAGAAATCTACTTTAGCATTTCAACTGCCAGTAATTACATTGGGGACTCAGGGGTGGGTGCATCGCAAACACCAAAACATAAACATCCTAAAGTTGCAAACATGATTAAGCCTGAAAATTCTAAGATGGTTTTGCAGTAAGCCCACATCATATATGAGTTCTTACTTAAACATAGGCAGGAATCCTTTACAAGCTTAAGATGCTAAGCCTCGATTCACTTGATAATGCAACAGAGACACTCCAAGTTTCTCTGAAAGTGAAGGGGAGCAGCGAATGCGTGGGTCTTGGGGAATCTATGACCCCCGCCCTTCCCGGGAGAGGAAGGGTGGATCGGCCGGGATCCGAAGTCCCCCGATCCAGCTGCCCCCGCCCGCCCGCTGCCCGGCCGCGCCACCGCACTCACCCAGGCCGCGCCAGCCCAGCGCGCCGTCGCAGCTGTCCAGGACCTCACACAGCTGGCCCAGCAGCGCGGGCGGCAGGTCGAACAGCAGCGTGTGCGCGGAGAGCGCGCCGCGGGCCCCGCAGCGCCCCGCCATAACTCTGCGGCCGGAGCTCCGGGCCAGGCACCGGGGATGCGGAGCCCAGGCCTCTCCCCGCGAGGGGCCGTTACACAACCGCGGAAATCCTGCGCCCGCGACAGCGGCCAAGACCTGGAGCGCGCCGCGCCCGGGCCCTGCGAGGGGCGGTCCCCGTGACGCATCGCGCTGCTCCGCAGAGATGCCCCGGGACCTCTGGCCTGGTCCTGGGGTCTCGATCTCTGGCTCTCCCTTCTTCCTGGGATTCCTGTTCCGAAGGGCCCTGCCTTTTCTCTTGGGAGAAATTAAACCGAAGAGTGAGAACTGGAGAGAGACCAGGACTGCAGAATTTAGTGTGCGCCCACCTCTCTCCCATTCTACCTGCCGGGGTGAACAGGAGGGCTGCCATTAACAAAGTCTTTAAAAAGTTTATTTCGTTTTATTCTGTAAGAAAAGAGATACAGCCAGGCCTAGTGGTGCACACCTTTAATCCCAGTACCAGGGAGGCTGAGACAGGAGGATTGCAGGCTGGAAGACAGCCTCAGCATCTTAGTAAGGCCCTGTTTCAAAATTTTAAAAATAAAAATAAAATAGGGCTGAGGGTGTAGCTTGGAGGTAGAGTGCCCTTGGGTTCAATCCTCAGTAAACCACCCTTCCCAAGGGGAAAAAAAAGGACATATTTATTCATGGAGGAACACCGAAAAACTGAAAGAAGAAAATAATGACTCATGACCCCACTCAATGGAAGACAGCCACTTGCAACTTTTAGCATATTGTCCTCCCAACTCTTAGGAACTGAAGCAGATGAAAACCTGCAAACGTGGAGTGATTGCTAGAAAAGACATTCTAGAATCCAACAATAGAAACAGTAGAACTTGTTTCTATCATATAATTGGCTTCTATTAAGTAATATGTTGTATGGCATACTGTATGTCTATTGTATAATACATTATACAATATACTGTATATTATGCATTATGTAATCAGAATAAAATTGCGTTTCTTCAGAAGGCACCTCCTACTCTATACAACTATGTGGTTTAATTACATTCTCTTCTTTCTGAGCTTCTGTGATGAAACTCTTACCACTTTTTCCTTCCTCAAAGTGCTTTACAAAATCTTCCTTTTGCTTTCAACGTGGAGTTTAAGTAAAGTTGACTGCTGTTTTGAAATCTTCTGCCAGTTTTACTGTAAAGTTAGCTACCCCCACCAGCCATGAAACAAATACTATTGACAAGAGATGCTTCAAAAGTGATGAGAAAAAGTCTCAGTCTTAAAGACTGGAAGAGTAGACAGAAGACATCAACTAAGATATGTCAGCACCCATTTGATACGTTTCAGGTCTTAGTATTTGGGAACAGCTCCTCCTAGAGATCTACAGTGATGATACACAAGTATTTAGCACCTCTACATGAATTCTAAAAGCAATATTCCAAAAAAATAAAAAATAAAAAAAAGCTAGTAAAACCAATACTATCCAATACTATTTGAGCAAGAGTTTTGATATTCCATCATCAAAATGACTAAGGTTTTGTTTTCAAACTGTACATGTCTATTTAGCTCTATATTTCTTTCTTTCTTTTGTGTGTGTGTGGGGAAGGTGGTCCTGGGGGTTTAGCCCAGGGGCATTCTACCTCTGAGCTACACCCTAAGCCTCATTTTATTTTTCATTTGGAAACAGAATCTCACTAAGTTGCTGAGACTGTCTCTGAACCTGCCATCCTCCTGTCTCAGCCTCCCAGTACTGTGATTACAGGCAAGTATCACCATACCCTGCTGAAGCTTTATATTTCTTAAAGGGACTACCTGAATATACTGAGCAACTGAGACAAGATACAGTTAAGTACTGTATTCAAATTTCTAGAACAAGCCGGGCGTGGTGGCGCACGCTTGTAATCCCAGCATTCAGGAGGCTGAGACCGGAGGATCCTGGTTCGCGGCCAGCCTCAGCTACCTAGTGAGGCAATCCACAACTTAGTGGGACTCGGTTTCAAAATAAAGAATAAAAAATAGGACTGGGGATATAGCTCGAAGGTAGAATGCCCCTGAGTTCAATCCCCAGTACCGCAAAAAAAAAAAAAAAAAAATTCTAGAACAGGGGAGATACACTCAAATATGTGTATGAACCAGGAAGTCCCTGTGGATGCATGTATTAGCCAGCTTTCTGTAACTGTGGCATACTACCTGACATAAACAACTTGAAAGGACGAATGCTGAATTTTGGCTCAGGGTTTCAGAGGTTTCAGTCTATGGTCATTCGGCCCTGTTGGTTTGGGGCCTGCTACAAGGCAGACCACAGTCAGGGTGTGTGATAGAGGAGGCTGCTGACCTCATCGGAGCTGGGAAGCAAAATATTAGAATGAAATGAGTCCTGGCAATAGTCTAGAGAGAGGAAGAACCAGGTTCTGTATCAGGATGTTGAGAAGTTCATTCATTCTGTGCCTAAAGTTTGTCCTGATCATGGGCAGATAAATACCCTTGTTAAAACAAGTGTGTGTGTGTGTGTGTGTGTGTGTGTGTGTGTGTGTGTGTATGTTTTACTAGGGATTGAACCCAGGGGTACTCTACTTCCAAGATACACCCCCAGCCCTATTTTATTTTGTATTTTGAAACGATCTCACTAAATTGCTGAGGGTCTCCCTAAGCTGCTGAGGTTGTCCTCAAACCTCTAATCCTCATGTCTCAGCCTCCCAAATACTGGGATTACAGGTGTGCATCACCATGCCCTGCTTAAACCTGTTTTTAAGTTAGGAATCCTATTTGCAGCCAAGTGAATTTTAGATGACATACTGATGGGCATTTTGTAATTCTCCCTGATTTGTTGAGAACTTATAAAACCTATGGGAAAGAAATTAAACCTTGTCTAAGACAGTAGTTCAAATGTATACAAATATACCTAGTGGAATGTGAGATGGGTATGGAAACTGGGTTGCAGAGAAAGGCAACAGGGCCACTGAGAGAAAATAAATGCTGGCAGAGAATGACTGTGACAACAGGCAGAAGCAGTCTGTAGTTCTAAATGTGCAGGAGACTGTGCTAGAGTCCATGCAGACCCTGACCCTTGATCCCCACTCCATGCACCCACTCCCAGCATACGTGATTTCTGGCAAAGAGAGGACTATGGTTTAACAAAATGGTTTCACTCTGTGACCTGGTCCTTTGCCATTGGCTCTTCTCCAAACTCCTCAAAATCCTGGATACTAGAAGGAAGTGTTTCTATCCCAGCTGGAGAGAAAGGAACTGCAAAGATTGACAAATGGGAATAAAAAATGGATATATATACATATATATGTATAGGTATATAAAATGGATATATGTGCATGTTAGGGTAGCATCTATGAACATATTATATATATATATAAAGGCACTAGGATAGATTATCATATATATATAAAGAGAACATTATATACATATATGAGCACAAGGATTAGCATATATATTATATGCATTAGATTTATGTTTATATTAGCATATACACACACTTACATATGCAAATTAGGTTTAATTCTTACAACTCAATGCTCATAACCCTGCAGGCTATGGTGACAATGGCACAGATACACAGTAATATCAGTGATCAAGCCTCTGCTAAGCACAGATGCAAAAGTCTCAGAAATCTAGAAACAAATGAGGGAGAAAACAGGCAAGGATATATAATATAACTATCTTGGCAGTAGCTATTTACAAGCATCTCTGGAGATGAATGAAGGACACCTGGGCTTTTGAAACCTATAGTATTTTCTGGTTTGGGAAGCAGTTTCCAAAATGAAGATACCTAGCTTATTCCACCTTTCTGCTTCATCCCATCCTTGAACCTTATCCTATAGGGTCTTATGTGCAATGGGGTTCAGGAACAGGAAAAATCAGGAATGGGATAAAGACATTTGTAGAGTACATTACTTGATAATTTTAAAAAATGAAAGTTGAATACTTTATTAGGTTTTCACCAAAATTACCTCATGAAAAAATGTACTAATTATCCTCTAGTTCTATATGTGTGTGAGTATATATGTACACACACACACACACACACACACACACACACACACACACATTTTAAAGAACATTGGGCTTTCATACTTTTTTTTTTTTTGCAGTACTAGGGATGGAACCCAGGGGCATTCTACCTCCAAGCTACACTCCCAGCCCTATTTTTTTATTCATTTTTTTTTTGAAACAGGGTCTTACAAAGTTGTGGAGGGCCTCACTAAGTAGCTGAGGCTGGCCACGTCTCAGCATTCAGTGTCAGCCTCCCAAGTACTGGGATTACAAGCGTGTGCCACCACACCTGGCAGTGGGGCTTTCATTCTTATAACTCAACATTTTCCCATTTAATATATTAAAAACATTTTCTAAAAATGTATTAATTCACAACGTGATATATACTAAAATTTTAACAATTGTCCTTTTAGTGTTGATGGGAAAGACTATTTGTGATTTCATTCTCTTGTGCTTTATGTGTTTCAAACTTTATGTAGTTAACATGTATTATCTCTGTAAGTAGGAAATAAGTGTAGAAAATAATTTCTTCCAGCACTATTGTGGTTGATGACATTTAATTATTTTCATTCTTAATCATTTCGAGGCATTTTTCAGTTCAGGGTATGTTGCTATATTAACATTTGCCTCTGTGTGTAGGGGGTGGGTGTACTGGGGATTGAGCTCAGGCGTGATCTACCTCTGAGCTACACCCTCAGTTCCATTTTAATTCTTATTTTGAAACAGGCTCTTGAATTCCTGCACTGCTGACCTTTTAACCTGCAATCCTCCTAGTCCAGTCTTCCAAGTACTTGGGATTATAGGCATGCACCATCCCACTAGGCCAGAGTCACCACTTTAAAAATTCTTAAAAGTCTGTTTTTCATAATTGAATTATTTTTAGCCAAGGGCTTTTCATGATAATGTCAATATCAACTTAAGCTCTATTTTTTAAAGCAAATGTTTACCCTCAGAAAAACCTCTGACACGTAGAAAAATCCTTAGATATGACAAAATTTATTCTCTTGCATTAAAATATTTACTGTTTGTTTATAATTTGAGACTGGGAAAGGACTTAGAGATCATAGTCCAACTCATATGCTTTACAGAAAACAAAACTGCTACTGATTATAAGAATTCTAGGCATAATATTTGTTGAAAAATATTTATAAAATACTTACAAAATGAAAGTCTTATTCAGGATTTTAAAAATTTCATTGTCATGTTGTGAGTATAAATTTTGTGTACTTTCCCTCTTAAAGATTTGACTTTTTTTTTCTCTTTTTTCACCAAATAAACCCTGTATTAGCTTACTAAGGCTGCCATAACAAAATTTCACAGACTTCATGGTTTAAATTACAGAAATATGTTTTCTTACAGTTCTGGAAGTTAGCAGTTCAAGATCCAAGTTGACAGGGCTCTGTTTCTGAGAAGGGCTCTCCTCCTGGCTTATAGATGGCCTCCTTCTAGCTATGCCTTCCCAGATCCTTTCCTTGGTGCACACATACAGAGTGAGCAAGCTCTCTGGCCTCTCTTCCTATAAAGATGCTTTTTATAAAGTCACTAATCCTATCAGACCCAGATCCTACACTGTGCTCTCATTTAACCTTAATTAATTCCTTAGAAATTTCATCTCCAAATATAGCCACACCCACATGAGGGCTTCAACATATGACTTTGGGAGGGACCAGGAGGTCCTGGAAGCACAGACACACCCTAACATAACAAACCCTCTGCACAGAAGTTCAAGAAACTTGGCTGCATCTTCGGATTTCAGAGCATGCATTCTAGCAACACTTGGTAATTAGCTAGCTATAGCTTCTGGCCTTTCAGAGTGCTTATAGCTTCTTGCGTTCTTCTTGGACTGAATTTACTCTATTATTCTAAAATCTTGAAATAAAAATGAAAGTTTGGATGCAATCTGATTCCTTGATAATGATGATAATAACATGTTCATATAGGAACATTTTCAGCCTATTTAGGTTTTAAAATATTATTAAATTTTCAGATCAAAGGGCATACTGTCAGATCTTATTCTGAAAATTCCACAGCCTTCCCCCCTCATTACACCATCTTTCTCGAATCTTTGCCTCTCTGTCCTTCCAGGTGATATTCAGTATTTCTTTTTCCACTCTGATTTCTTCTGTTTCCTCAGCCAGCTCTTCCTCTGTTCTGGGCTGTGCCCCACAGGCTGGATTCTCTATCTTTGTGTCCTGGATCTTAAAGGTTTCATGTACTCTTGGTCTTCACCAAGAGGATGTTTTCCATAGCTGTGTCCTCTGCCCTACCCCGCCCTCTAGACACTCTTCTCAACTCCCATATCCAGCATTTACTGAGCAATTCCACTCAGATTTCTTAATTTCTTTTCAATCAATGTGCTCTGAACTGTATCCAAGAAAAATAAAATTAACTTTTTTTTTCCTGGTCACAGGGACTAATGGCAGGCACTCTGAGTAATTTTGACTGATGGATTGATATATTCAGGATTTACTGAGCACCTACTGGACCGATATCATACTAAGTTCTTATACTAATAAGTCACCAAGTCTTAGTCTTCCAGAATACTTCTCATTTTCCAATTTATGTACAATAATTTAATTATATTTGGACAATTGCAGTCTTGCCTGCCTGGTGGGATCCCTATTTATTCTTTAAGATCAACTGAAAAGCTACCACAATTGTGCTGTGGGTTAAATTGAATGCCCTCAAAATATATCTAAGCCCTAACACTCAGTATTTTGAATGTGACCTTAACGGGGAAGGATCTTTGTAGATGCAATCGAATTAATATGACATTGCATTAGAATAGACCCTAATCTTATATGGCTCACGTCCTTAGAAGAGGGAAATTTGGACACGAAGACAGAGAGGGAAGAAGGCCACACAGCAACAGAAGCAGAGACTGGAGTGATGCAGCCACCGCCAAGGAACTCCGCTTGCCAGAAACAGCTGACGCCAGCAGAGAGGAATGGAACACACTTTTCTTCAGCACTTACAGAAGAAAGCAACCACACCAACACCTTAGTCTAGACTTCTGGCTTCCAGAGCCAAAAAAATAAAAATAAAAAATAAAAAAATAAAAATCTGTTGTTTAAAGCCATCCAGTGTGTGGTCATATTTTTATGGTGCCTTCAGAAATTAAAATACTCTGAAACCATTTGTAAACTCCCCAAAGGTCACATTCGGTGCTTCTGTCTACCCTGTGGGCTTGCTGAGGGCTGGGGTCTGGCAGAGGAGTCATAGTCTCCTTTGCATTCTCGTCGTGTACTGCTTGACATGGAGTCAATACTCAGTAGTGTCTGACGTATGAAAGGAGTCTGCGTCCATCCAATAATAATTGCACTTACCATTTACTGAGCCATCACTGTGTGTTAGGCACTGTTGGTTCTTTACCCACAATACTCCAACAACAATTCCCCAGCACCAGTAGGGAGTCCTATAATCCAGTCCGGTTTTTTCACTAATCACTATAAACAGAAAGTAAAGTCCACTATTTCTGAAACCAGCTCCCAAAATGAATGCAAATTCCATAAGTAAATAGCTCAGACCCACAAGACTGCCACCAGTTGCAATTCTCCGGTGTCTCCAAGCTTCTCTGCCTGGCCAACTGCGAAAGTTTGAATGTTTGTCCCCACAAAACTCTTGGTGATCTTGGTCCCTGATATGGCAGTGTTGGGGGGGGTGGAACCTTTAAGAGGTGGGGCTTAATGGCAGGGGATTGGATCGCTGAGAGCATCAGCCTACAAAGGAATCCATGCTTTTCTCTCAGGAAGTGAGTTCTCCCTTGCCTGGCGTCACTGAGTTGGCTACTGACCAAGTGGGCTATAAAAAGGAGTTTGACTTCTTCAGCCTGCTATCTTGCTTTCTTTCCCACCATGGATCTCTTCCATACACACGGCTTACTGTTGTCACATACACTCCCACCTGTGATGTCATGTGCCATAGTGGCACACAGCCGGAAAGTCCTCATCAGAGGCTGACCAGATGGGGCTACCTGATTTTGGATTTTCAGCCTCCAAAACTGTAAGCTCCATACACCTCTCTTCTTTATAAAATACCCAATCTTAGGTAGTGTTGTAGCAACACAAAGCAGACAAAGACAGCGACTGTAAGTTTTGGGGTCCTCCTGGCCTCCTCCAAATTTGATAACTCATTTCAATGACTCACAGGACTTAGGAAAGTGTCACACAGCCAGTCACCCCTTAGTATCTATGAGGGATTGGTTTCAGGATTCAGTTATTGGCCACATGATTGAAATCGATGTCCAGGAGGATGTAATTGATAGTTTCAAAGCTCTAGACTCGTGCTTGGTCATTCTGGCATGGGCAGTCTGTTTCTTGGAACTACTTAACAGCTCGCCATGAGTCACCTCAGGAGGTAGATTTAAAGATAGAAGAACAAGGCTCATTGTGAGTAACAACAGCAACAGCAAACTCATCACTCCAGACATTCTGAGGGGTTTTGAGGCTCGGTGCCAGAAATCAGGGGAAAAGACTAAATATGTATTTTATCATACCATATATTCATTACCGCAAGGACTCCTGGAAATGGTATCAATGCTATATGCAACTTACAGACAAGAATATCTACCTAACTACAAAACTATGCTGCCTTTCCAGCTCAGATTTCTCCCAATTCATCTTATCTCTAAATGAATCTACATTGTACAAAATTTCGATCACATTATTTCCTCAAAACAGCTTTGGTGGCTCTCCATGACACAGGAGAGTCCTGTCATTCAAGATCTTTTGGAGTCTATTTCATGGTGGTTGTGTTCATTCCTACTGCTGGCCCTTCTCATCCTTCTGATAGTCTCCCCATTCCTTGCTAGCTATCAAAGTCTACCTATCCTGTAATGTTCTGTGAGGGAGAAAAGTTAACCTTTACTGAGCACCTACCATTATAGAACTGAGTACTTTACATAGTGTCCCCTTTAATACTACAACAAATTCATAGTTTTGGTAACCTAATTTTTATTCTACATTGGAGAAAATTTAAGCCTGGAAATACTGGTTTAGGTCCTTGAAAGTGAGTGAGCTAGGCTGGGTATAGTGGTGTGCGATTGTAATCTCAGTATTTGTGGCTGAGACAGGAGGATCGCAGGTTCACAGCCAGCCTCAACAACTTAGTGAGGCTTTCCTCAATGTAGTGAGACCCTGTTCCAAAAATTTAAAAATGAAATAGGGCTAGAGCCGGGCATGGTGGTACATGCTTGTAATCCCAGCATTTGAGAGGCTGAGAACGGAGGATCCAGGTTTGTGGCCAGCCTCAGCTACCTAGTGAGGCATTCTGAAACTTAGTGAGACCCTGTTTCAAAATAAAGAATAAAAAGTAGGGCTGGGGCTGTAGCTCAGAGGTAGAATGCCCCTGAGTTCAATCCCCAGTACTGCAAAAAAAAGAAAATAAATAAAAAAATATAGGGCTGAGGGTGTAGCTCAGAGTTAGAATGTCTCTGAGTTCAGTCCTCAGTAACACACACACACACACACACACACACACACACACACACACACACAAAGTGAATGAGCTTCAGAGACTCAGTTTCTTAGTTCTAAAAGCTCATGCTATTTTTCAGTAATCTATGAGACTTAAAAACCTTCACTAGCTGGGCGTGGTGGCACACGTTTGTAATCCCAGTACTTGGGAGGCTGAGACAGGAGGATCACAGGTTGTGGCCAGCCTCAGCTACTTAGTGAGGCCCTCTGCAACTTAGTGAGACCCTGTTACAAAATAAAGAATATAAAATAGGGCTGGGAGTGTAGCTTGGAGGTAGAATGCCCCTGGGTTCAATCCCCAGTACTGCAAAACAAAACAACAACAAAAAGCCTCCATTATTTTAGCCTCTTAAAGTTGAGTTGTAGATAAAACTCTGTCAATTAAGAAATTATACTCTGCAACTTAGTGAGACCCTGTCTCAAAGCAAAGAATAAAAATAGGACTGGGGATGTAGCTCAGAGGTAGAATGCCCGTGGGTTCAATCCGCAGTATCACCACCACCAATATATATATATATATATATATATATATATATATATATATATATATATATTTGCATCTTACATCTCTACCACATTTAGTATTGAATGCAGGTTATTGTTCACAAGACAAAAAAAATTATGTGTTTTCTAGTCAAATCAGGAATTAGGACACAGTAACAGTCTAAGAAGAGTCCACTGGATATTTTAACTAGGGGTGTGTAGAGCAAAGCTTAGATGAACAGGAGGGGAGAAGGGTGAGCAGACTGAAGAAAGAGAAGTATGCAGATAGGTCTTTAAAACTACTAAAATTTATTTTGTATTAGTGATTTTATTTGCAAAATACTTTCCTTATGCTTGTAGCTTTAGAAGAAAGAGGATACTGAGTTATTGGAATCCATGTCTATAAGCAAATGTTTTATTCTCACAAGATACACGTTCTTATTTAAAATGAGAGAAAGCATATTAAATTTTTCAACATTTTAAAACAATTCTTAGATTTGGGTTTAATATATAGAATAGCACACAAAGCATAATTATAAACAGCTTGCTCCATTATCACAAAGTGAAATATGTAATCAGCCAGGAACAGAGCAGTACCAGAATCCCACGAGTCCTTCTAAGTGCCTCTTCTCAGTTAGTATCCCTTCCCTCTCTTTAAAGATAAACAATTTCCTGATGTCTAAAACTATAGATTAGTTTCATTTGCTTTTTCAACTTTACATGATATTGTACAATATGTTCTTTGTATTTGATTTCTCTTGCCTGGCATTATGTTTGCAAACTTTTTTATGCTATGTATGACAATAACTTGTTCATTTTTAATGTATAAAGTATACAATTATATATAAATATAATCACAATTTATCCATTTTTCTGATGAGAGAAAACTTAGTTGTTTCTAGTTTCTAGCTATTGTAAACAATTCTGCTATGTGAATTTTTAGATGTGTCTTCTACAAACACACACCTGCATTTCTGTTGGGTATGTTCTCTACCTAGGAGTACAACTGCTGCATCACAGAATTTGTTAACCCAGGTTCAGCTTTGGTAGGTACTGCCAAGCAATTTTCCAAAAGGATTTGTTTATTTTACACTCCACATATCACAGCCATTTACATAATTTATGGGGTCCAGTACAAATTAAAAATGTGAGAACTTTTGTTCAAACAACAAGGAAAAAAAGCCCCATTAGAGTTACTAAGATATAAAACTTTTCAATTTCCTTTTGCAGTACCTTGACTTGCTCTGTGTGTGTGTGTTTGTTGTTGTTTGTTTGTTTGTTTTTACTATTTAACTTCATAAAATAAGTAAAGAAAAAATCATTTAAAATTATTAGCACAAAGCTGGGTGTGGTGGCACATGCTTGTAATCCCAGTACTTGGGAGGCTGAGACTGGAGGATCTGGGTTCGAGGCCAGTCTCAGCTATTTAGTGAGGCCCTCTGCAACTTAGTGAGACCCTGTTACAAAATAAAGAATAAAAAATAGGACTGGGGGTGTAGCTCAGAGGTAGAATGCCCCTGAGTTCAATCCCCCAATACCGCAAAATAAATAAAATTATTAGCACAAATTTTACTATTGATCTTTATATTGTGCAATGCCATTTTTAAATGTAAATATAAAGGAGCATTTAACTCATATGTATAATCACCAAAATTATACAATTTGTATCTCATAGCTTATATATGCATATGTATTTCATTCTTACAAGAACTGTGAGAAAGCTGCACAAAACTAACTCAACTTTTTATTTCACTTTCTGATATGTATGCAATGGAACAACACCTCTTTCTTCAGCTTTTTGATTAGGATGGACTGAAAAGGAGATTTGGTTGTTCATCTTCTCCTTTCTGTGTCTTCATTTTTAGTGTAGGTTTTTGGCTAAGATAGGAAAGGAACAAAAGTAAGAAAGGGTGTGATAAGATTTCTTGGTCATTCATGTATCCTAGAGGATTATTGTCTTTTTTTCCTGCATTTAAAGCTAAATTCTGGTTGGTAAGCAGAGCTTGGCTTTTCGAGGCTGTCAGCAAACTTCCTTCTGTTCCCTTTGCTCTGTTGTAGATGTGATTTCTTTGAGCCTAGCTTACCTACCACGCATGGCAGGTCATACAGAATTCTGTGCTCAAAGGGCATCCTGAAGGACAAAATGCAAATGGCTGGCAGGGGACAGTGAGCATGCCTGTCCTCTCAGACTTTACTTACAAAATACAAATTCAAAAACAAAATTATTAAGAATTTCAGAATGGCAACAACTTAGGATTAAACCAAGTACAGGTTCTTCTGAGTGCAAAGCCCTGTGGAATAGTGCAGATAACCTGCTTAAGAAGCCAGCATCTGTTAGGGTTCCAATTACTCCTCAGTCTTGCCAATTTTTTAATATTGCCAATCTCTTCATTTTAATCATTTGGCGGGTGCTTAAAGATATATCATTTTGCATTGATCAGCATTTCTATAATCATTAATGAAGCTAAGTATCTTTTCATATACTTACTAGACACTGTTTGTGTGTAGGGGTATTCATTCCAGTCTTTTGTAAATTTTTCTATTGGCTGTCTTTTTTTTTTTGTCTAAATTCATAACAATTGTTTGTATATTCTGGAAAGGAGCCTTATGTTGATTATATATGTAGAAAATATCTTTTCCCATGCTATGGTTTACTTTTCACTTTCTTATTGATGTATTTTTTGGGGGAAGATACTGGGGATTAAACCCAGGGGCATTTTACTCTTGAGCTATATCCTCAGACCTTTTTATTTAAAAACAGGGTCTAAGTTGCTGGTGGGTCTCCTTGAGTTGCTGAGGCTAGCTTTCAACCTGTGATTCTCCTATCTCAAGCTCCAAAGTACTGAGATTGCAAGCATGTGCTACTATAGGATGTATTTGATTACTGGCAGTTCCCAATTCTAATAGTTTAGTTTGTCAATCCTTTCCTTTCAGATTAGCTATTTTGTATCTGCTTTCAGAAATTGTTGCCTACCTCTAAATTATAAAGGCATTAATTTTTCTGTATAACTTTCTTTGTTTTATTGTTTTGCCTTTCACACTTGGATGCACGATCCATTTTTTTTTTTTTTTTTTTTTTTTTTTTTGGTAATTGGCAAGAGTTAGGGGATCAAACTCTGTTAATGCTGTCTTTAGTCATTGAAAGGATGGGTTCCCAGTTCATCTCCAGTTTGTCCTCTATAGTAAATACTATTATTATGGCTTTATTGAAATGAATAATATGCATCTTAAATATTTATAAAACAATAAAAGATAAAGTTATTTTGTTCTTGTTACGAAGTGAGGTTAGTCCTTTTCTAAAAGATCTTGATAACATTAAGTTTAAGTATCTAGGTATAGAACAGACTGCTTCAAAACTATTCTGAGTCGTATTTGCCCAGTCTTTGGATGCTTTGGTTAAAATCAGGACTGAAAAATGAGGGCAAATCAAAGAAAACTCACTAAAAAAATTCCAAGGGATCTTGGAGATAGTATTATTCTGGGTATGCCTATGTCTCCCACTCATTCAGGAATGACAACAATATCATAAATATTGGCTCTGAGCCATTGTATTTGCCACCATCTCCTCTCTCTTAGATTAATATAATATCCTCCTTCCCCTGCCTTTGATCATGACCTTCAGTGTATTCTTCATTTGCATACAGTGATCTGGCCTTTATCTATCCAGCCTCCTTCTTTGCCCCCTGTCTCCTACACCAACTGAGCTGTGTGGTCTGTGTCTCTGCACACGGTTCCTTGAGATCCTGCCCACACCCCTCTTCTCTGCTTGGTTCCTACTTGCCTATCAGGATGAAGCAGCACATCATTCAGAAAGTCTGGCTTGTAGAAAGTGGTCAAGAGATGTAGGGATTATTATTGTTATAAATAATAAAAGTGTGTTCCTGGTAGGATTATTGAAGAAGAGGATGAATGAGATTAAGTAATGTGTTGAATGGATGGACGAATCCATCTCTCTCACCACTTTTGGCAACTCTGCAGGGGAGAGGATTCAATAAACTGAGGAAAATCCGAGAAAAGTTACCTTCCAGAAGACGCTGGGAATGCAACCTGTCATCTCTCTCATCCTAACCTGAAGCAGCCTCCTCTTTCCCAGCAGCCTGACAGGCATACCCCCCACCCCTCCGGAGGCGATCGATTCGCTCGGGGCTCGCCTTCCAGCCGAGGCAGCTCGGCTAGTTCTGCCTGGATCGCTCCTTCCCGGAAGCGGGTCGAAGGCCGTTGTGATCCGGAGTAGTCGCAGGCTCCTCGGCCGCCGGGGTGCGTAGGGGATCTGTCGCCGCCATGGTCGACTCCGACCCCCGCTACCCCTGCTCCTCCATCGAGGATGATTTCAACTATGGCAGCTGCGTGGCTTCGGCCAGCGTACACATCCGGATGGGTAGGTGGCGGGGTCGCGCTGGAGGCCGACGTCCAGTCCCCGGGGTTCGGGGAAGTCGGGTCCCGGGGCTCTGCGGTCCAGCCGCCGGGAGACTTGGTGCCGAGAGCTCGGGAGCGAAGGGGAGGAGGGAGGCACTCGGAAACTCCCCGCCCCCGGCAAACTTTATTATTATTGTTATTGTTATTATTATTATTAGTAGTAGTAGTAGTACTGGGGATTGAATCCAGGCGCACTCTATCCTTTATCTCCAAGCTACACCCCTACACCTACACCCCTAGCCCTATTTTATTTTTTATTTCGAAACAGAGGCTCGCTAAATTGCTGAGGCTGGTCTTGAACCCGATTCTGGTTCCCAAGTACTGGGATTACTTGGCATGTGGTTCCACCATGCCCGGCTGGCCTTGGCATTTTTAAATTGCAACACACGAAAGGTTACCTTTTTAAAATTTTTCTTTAAATGAAAACAAGTTTACTATGTGAGCTCATCTTCAAAAGAGACTAAGGGTTGCCCTTTTGGATGAAAATAAGTTTGCAGTGTGAGCTTTGCGACGTCCACCCGAATGCAGTAGCTTTCTCGATGTGTTTCTTTGAAAGGGCGTGAACACGTTGGAAGTTTTTGTCTATCTCTTTTTTGGACTGAAAGTGCTGTCAGGGCTGAGAAGTTTTCTGTCTTGCTCAATATTTTCTCTGGAGGGCCTAGAACTCAATAGATGTTTGAGTATTACTGAAGAAGTAGCTGGAATTAGAAGCTTCCTAAATCAGTCAAAATGCCATGTCAGTTTTAAGTTAGTATCCAGTATCCAGTGGGCAGACATTCTTTAGAATTTGAAATGTCAAGTAAGTGGAAGTCACTGACCTACTTCAGCCACACGATCAGCGAGGCTGCCCTAGATTTTCAGCATGTCTGGGCAGTTGGATCCTGATTCAAGAAACTGAACTGTGTAGATAGTTCTGATAGATGAAGAATCTCTATCATCTGTATTTCTTGGAATTAATTTTGAAATTATTTTGACAAGTGAGCTCCCTTCAAATATTTTTAAAGTTGTGTTAAAATAAACATAAAATTTACTATCTTAGCCATTTTTAAGTGCACAGTTCAGTATTGTTATATATTTTTTATGTTGCATCCAATCTCCAGAACTTTTTCATCTTGCAAAAAAATGAAACTCTATAGCCATTAAACATCAACTGAATTATTTCCAGTTAGCATAATTTCTTTAACCTATTTTGTTCCATCATCCCAGCTGTGGAACACTAATACAAATTTATGTATAGTATATAATAAGAATATAATTATAATTTGTGTGTGTGTGTGTGTGGTACTGGGGATTGGCTCCAGGGGCATTCTACCTCTGAGCTATACCCCCAGACCTATTTTGTTATTTTGAAACAGGATCTCATTAAGTTGCCCAGGACCTTGTTACATTCCTGAGGCTGTCCTTGAACCCTTGATCCTCTTGTCTCAGCCTCCCAGCTACTGGGATTCCAAGCATGTGTCACCATACCTGGCTTTAATATTAATAGAATAATATATATTAGTTCTAGATTATGATTCTCTACCTATTTTAATGAACCTATGTCATTTTCATTGAACTAGTCACAGAATTGAAAATTTAGGATTAATACATACATGTTGTAATGTGTGTCAGAATTTCCTTCCTTTTTATGGCTGAATTTTATGTATATACTAAATTTTGTTAATCTATTCACCCATTGATGTTCATTTGCTTTGCTTCTAGCTGTTGCCAATTGTGAATAATACGGTTATGAATATAGAGATGCAAATACTTCTTCAAGACCCTACTTTAGTTCTTTTGAATATATGCCCAGAAGGTAAAATATATATATTTTAAATATATATATATATACATATATATTTATCCCTGGAATGTAAGGATGGTTCAACATATGAATGCAAAATTGTGCAGCTATTAAGAAAAACAACATAGCAGTCCCTCCAAAAGCTAAAAATTGAATTACCATATAATCCAGCATTTTCACTTATTTGTCTCATGATGGTTGTTACCTTTCTTTTTTATTCCTTTAAATAGTGCTTCAGGAAACATTCTTCCATGTTTTTGTAAATTTCTCCAAGATTTTTGTTGGGTAAATTTTTAGAAATGAAATTATAGGGACAAAAGATCCGTGCATTTTAAATTTGACTTATGCCAGTCATGGCTTGTATCTGGAATCCCCATGCTTGGGAAGCTGAGATAGGAGAATCACAAGTTCCATACTAGTCTCAGCAACTTGGCAAGACTCTCAGCAAGCTAGTGAGATCATGTTTCAAAAACAAAAACAGAGAGACTTCCAGGAAGATGGCATCTAAGGGAATGAGACACCTCTCATCAGGCACTGTGAGCTTGAATCAAATCTGCCATAAAAGCAGCTTCTTGACAGAAGAAAAAAAGCAACAAAAAAGTGAACAATACTACGAAAAACGAAGTACAGCTGAACAGAATCCAGAAAGCCGACCAGAGAAAGCAAAGAAGCCCGTCTACACGGCAGCGGTGCCATGACGCAGAGTGGCAGCCTCCATTGAGGCAGCCCCTGCCATGGGGTCTACTAACAAAGAAATATATACCTTCTGCATTCCCAGTGACCAGAGGTGAAGTAAGCGACTCCTGAACTCCACATCCTAACCGGGCAGCATATCATGGCACCTTCGACAGTGACCAGAATGTGTGGTACGACCAGCTTAAGCCTGCATGGAGCCACCTCAGCTCACCTCTCCCTCCAGAGCTGGAGTAGGGATCAACTACACGGCAGAGCTTGAATCAAAACTGCCGCAAAAGCAGCTTCTTGACGGAAGGAAAGAAAAGCAGAACAGCAGAAAAGTGAACAAAACAACAAAAGCAGCTGATCAGAACTCAGAAAGCAGACCAGGGAGAACAAAGGAGCCAGCTTGTGCGCAGCAGTGGCAGCCACCATTTTGCCAGCCGCCCACAGCAGCAGAGATCTACCCAAAGAGCTGCAGAGGCCAAATCAGGTCTGTTCTTACAAACTTGCAGGGTTTTCTATTTTGTTTTTTGTTGTTGTTTTTTGTTTTCTGGGTTTTTTGTTTTGTTTTGTGTTTACTCTGTTTTCACTTTGCATTGCTTTGATTTATCTGTGTTTGTTTGGAGGATTGGTTGCTTTGTTAGCTTTTGCTAGATCCTACAAGTCAACACCTGAAACCCACCAAAGGCACCAATAGAGTGGGCAGAAGAAGTCCCAGAGTAATTGCAACTCAGTATAAGACAGCATTCACAGAGAGAAAATAAAAATAAGAAACCTATAAATTCAGAGAAAGCATGCAAGAGCAGCAAAGATATAAATTTAAGAACAGGGAAACCATGGGAAGGAAAAATAGCAAAGAAATAATGAGTCAACACAATCCCACAATAACAGAACTCAACAACACTGAATGCAGAGATTACCAGAACAATTTAGATATTTAATAATAGAAACGATACAAAACTTCCAGAAAGAATGCAGAGAGAGCTGGAAAGAAATAAAGGAACAAATAAAGAATCTCTCACCCTGAGCAGGAATCATAGAGAAGCCTTGAGGGAAGTGAAGGATATGAAAGATGCAATAATAGAAGTGAAGGCATCAAGACAAACTATAAACAGATTAGACCACATGGAAAATAGAATATCACTCCTAGAAGATGACCATTCCAAAAATGAATCATTGTACATAATCTAGAAAAAAAAATTCGACAGTATGAATCAGACATGGATGAGATCTGGGCCAACTTTAAAAGAGCTAAACTAAGAATAATAGGCATAGAAGAGGGATTAGAAGTTGAAACTAATGGAATAAACAACCTTTTCAAAGAAGTAATATCAGAGAATTTTCCAAACATAGAAAGAGAAGTAGACACACAGGTGGAGGAAACATATAGAATCCCCTTTAGACAAGACCAGGAAGAGGTTCACCACACCACATAATAATCAAGCTGACTAATATAGAGGCTAAGGAGAGAGTTCTAAAGATAGCAAAAGTAAAAGGCCAAGTGACATTTAGAGGCAAACCAATTAGAATCACTCCAGACCTCCCAAACCAAGTCATGAAAGCCAGGAGGGGCTGGAGTAACATAGTCCAAACTCTGAAAGAAAATAACTTGCAGCCAAGATTCTCCTACCCAGCAAAACTCTCTCTCAAAATTGACGGGGATATAAAAACCTTCCATGACAAACAGAAACCGAAAGAATTTATGTCTTCCAAACCAGCACTAGAGAAAATACTCAAAGAGATTAACTACAAAGAAGAACTAACAAGTAAACATCAGAACCAAAGAAACAGTAATTTCCAGGAAGCAAACATCTAAGCAAAGAAGAACAAACAACACCGAAAACAGAAGTCAAAACTCAAAATGTTAGGAATTAAAAATCATCTCTCAGAGCCGGGCGTGGTGGCGCACGCTTGTAATCCCAGCATTCGGGAGGCTGAGACCGGAGGATCCGGGTTCGCGGCCAGCCTCAGCTACCTAGTGAGGCACTCCGCAATTTAGTGAGACTCGGTTTCAAAATAAAGAATAAAAAAATAGGGCTGGGGGTATAGCTCAAAGGTAGAATGCCCCTGAGTTCAACCCCCAGTA
>PVLC010013639.1:30155-41362 GCA_004027655.1 Graphiurus murinus | reverse complement strand
AACTCCCTTAGAGAGGACTGAGATTGACATTGGGGTTTTCACTTATGTACATACAGTCGATGTTAGTGTTTCCAATAATGAACCTCAGTCTTCCCCCTCCCCTGCCCTTAGACCCCCTCCCTGGCTCCACTGAGGTTTCTCCTCTGTTATCTGGAGTCCCTCTGGTATCCCAGTTACTCCCTAGCTTGTGCATGTTAAAGGCAACATATGTCCCTTCACTTTCTGCAACTGGCTAATCTCATGTAGCATGATGTACTCCAGGTCCTTCCATTTTCTTGTAAATGACATTATTTTATTCTTCTTTATTGCTGAGTAGAATTCTATTTTATTTCCCATAGTTTTGCAATCCATTCATCTGTTGATGGACACCTGGGTTGGTTCCATAATTTGACTGTTGTGAATTGTGCTGCTATGAACATGGGTATGCATATAGCACTATAGTTCTCTGGTTTCAGCCTCTTTGGAAAGATACCCAGGAGTTGTATAGCTGGATCATATGGTGGATCCATTCCCAGTTTTCTAAGGAATCTCCACACTGATCTCCATAATGGCTGAACTAGTTTGCAATCCCACCAACAGTGTAGAAGAGTTCCTATTTCCCCACATCCTCGCCAACATTTATTGTTATTTGACTTCTTGATGATTGCCATTCTGATTGGGGTTAGATGGAATCCCAGTGTAGTTTTGATCTGCATCTCTCTGATTGCTAATGATGTTGAACAGTTTTTCATGTATCCACTGGCCATTTGTATCTCTTCTTTTGTGACGTGTCTATCCAATCCAGTTGCCCATTTCTTGATTGGGTTATTTGTTTTTGGAGTTGCCTTCTTTGAGAACAGAGATTGCACCTAGCATAGAAACGCTTAGCATAAGAAATGTGTCTTGAGTTAGCAAGTAAACACTTGTGTTTTGCAATACTTGTTCATAAATATCTGTCAAGTGAAACTTTGCATCCTTCTGAGAGTAAAATATGTCTCCTCATGTTCTTAGAGAGAGCCTACAATGATGGAAAGAATCCAGACTTCGGGACCAGCGGAGCTGAGTTAGCAGTCATGACCCAGGTGACTGTTGAGGTGGGGTCGTTTATTTAACATCTTGATGAAGAGAATGAGGTATTCACAGAAAGTGAAGGGTTGAATGTTTTCTTTCATATGTGGACACTAGAAAGAAATTGGGAAACAAAAGGGACTTCAGATAAAAGAGGAGAGAAACCAGTGGGAGTGTGGAGGGGGATTTGGGGAGGGCGATGGAGAGGGGGGAAAGGAGACTCGATGAAGGAAATTAAGAATAATATTATTATGTTCATGATAATATTATGTTCATATATGAAGTTATCAGTGCCCATTCCAATAATATGTATGGGGTTGGGGAGTGATCTGGAGTAAACACGCCCAAGTACCATGTGCATGTATGTTTCTTATCATTCTGAGCCTTGTTATGATGTATAATCACAATGCACCAATAAAAGTATACATATATATATATCTATTTTTTTTTTAAGTAAGATATTCAAGCGCACCTGGCTTTAATGGAGTATGGTAGTGACCTATCCGTGTCAGACAGGTGAGTAATCTGTGATTATACAGCTAGTTAGGAGTGGGCATGGATTTGAAGATGAGGTTTAATTTGAATTCAGTGATGTCCCCTCCGCTGTACGGGCTTCCCCATGATTTTGAGTGAGATGAATCGCTGGCAAGAAGCAAAGACAACGCCCAAGGGACTGCGGCCCATCGGCGTGAGGAGGCGTGGGGCTGATGGAGAGGAGAGACCCCAGGCTTCAGTCCCCAGTGGGCCTGGCGCCTCATCTGGGCAGACGCTCTGTAGTCCAGGGCCTTCTAAGGTCTCCCAACGCGCAGGGCCGTCGCTGAATTCCAGGACCGTCCTCACCGTCTCTCATGCTGAGCACAAGGAGCCGGCTGCTGCTCGTGTCAAGGATCCAGGAACGTCAAGCTTCAGGTTCGAGGCCAACGAGGAAGATGGCTGGATGACTCATCTCCAGGAGTTTTCACAACTTTGGTCGTGCCATTTGTTATAAATGAGGCCTTCTACAGCAACTGAGGCGAGGCCAAGCTCGTGTCCTAGGGAGGACTCGTCCGCTCTTGACCCAGGTCCCCAGGCTTGCTCTGAGAAGCCCAGGCTTTGGCAGATTCTCTTGGAACAAGTGGAAAGCATTTCTGTCTTCAAAACCTAAAAACCTAGCTTCTCTCTCTCTCTCTCTCTCTCTCTCTCTCTCTCTCTCTCTCTCTCTCTCTCTCTCACACACACACACACACACACACACACACACACGACGGTTTGGCTTTGGCTTATGATGGACAACAGTCACTCCCTGTTTCACCCCCTCCTACCACAGGTACCGTGCCCCGGAGAACCCTGTCGTCTGCTTCTTCTGTTCCCCGTTGAATTTCTCAATGACACAAGTGCACTTCAGTTTCTTAATTTCCCACATTGAGATATTCTCTATTGACTTTTTATTTCAAGATTAAGATTTAGCCCTTTTACACACACACACACACACACCGACTCCCCCCTTCCCCGAGCCTGTTTAATCTCGCAAGATTTGATTAAAAAAGTATTCAGGGATTACAATACAAAGACTATAAATATAATGGACAGCGAAGCAACCTCTCGTCGTATGTCTCTGTTTCTGTCGTTTAACACGTTTTTGCTTATTGTTTTCCGGGAGGGCTGGGCGGAGGGATAATTGCCTAATTTTTCATTTGCTTTAGCTTCGTGTCTCTATCACTAAACTTCTCAACTCTCCTTTCCAAACACGCAGGCAGGCAGTCAGTTTCACGTTCTCCTGGGGCCATCTCTCTCGGATCCCTCCGTCCTTCCCGGCTTCTCCCTGGGCCCTCTGCACGTCTGCGACCGTCCATCCTCCTACGACTCCATCATCAGAACCTCGCCTGTGTCTCGGATCAAGTCCCTCCCTCTTTCTTAGGCTGTTTTCTCGCTTGGTGATATAACTTCCTGGGGGCAACCCCAGAAAGGATGCACGGCTTTGAGAACTCGACTCTCTGAGAATGTCTTATTGGCACCTGATTAATAAGTTGACTGTGGAGTTCCTACTTGAACACCATATTTCCTTGTCACTGTGAAGGCATTATACCATTTCCAGTGAATAACGGTTAGAAGTCTCTGTTTATAGAAATTGTAGACTACTCTCATTTCTGATCATTTATATGGGACTTTTTTTTTTTTTTTTTTGGTGCTGGGGATTGAACCCAGGGGTATTTTACCTCCCAGATACATCCCCAACTCTATTTTTTTTATTCCTTATTTTGAAACAGGGTCTCACTAAGTTGCAGAAAGCCTCACTAAGTAGCTGAGGTTGGCCACAAACCTGTGATCTTCCTCTCTTAGCCTCCCAAGTACTGGGATTGCAAGCATGTGCCACCAGGCCCGGCTATATGGGACTTTTGTTTCTTTCTTGAAACTTTTGCCCCAAGCTTTAAAATGTTATGCTCTTGGGCTCTGGTGTCCTGCCAGGATGTCAGTTTTGCTGTCTGAGAGCCCAATGGGGCAGGGTGAGGTGAGGGGGGGCAGGGATACTTTTAAAGTTCCACTCACCATCAACCCAGCCTTTTGTAGTTTAGGGCATGTCTGATTCCATTTTTTTTTTTTCCTGGAGAAAAATCCTTCAGTTTTCTATCTGTGCAACACAGAAGTAGGGAGTCCATGTCTGTATCAGTCAGGACAAGCTTCTATAACAAATACCACTGAAGTCTCAGTGACTTGACAAATGTTTTCCACTCTTGGAGCTGTAGAGTAGGACAGTGTCCCCCTATCATCAGGGGCAGGACTTGGAGCATTTGTTCCTTCCTTTTCACTATTGTATTAGTCCTAATTTCCTTCCTTCCTTCCTTCCTTCCTTCCTTCCTTCCTTCCTTCCTTCCTTCCTTCCTTTCTGCCTCCCTCCCTCCCTCTCTCTCCCCCTCCCTTCCTCTCTCTCTCTTTTTTCTTATTCTCTTTCTTTTCCTCCCTCCCTCCTTCTCTCCCTCCCTCCCTTCCTCTCTCTCTTTCTTTTTTTTCTTATTCTCTTTCTTTTCCTCCCTCCCTCCCTCCCTCCCTCCCTCCCTTCCTTCCGTCTTTCCTCCCTTGTCCACCTTCTCCCATGTAAATTCTGCAGTACATCGTGACCAGGAGAAGATGATCAAGTCCCTCTCGTCTTCCTTTTGTCAGCAGTTTAGGGAGGAGCATGTTAGCTAGCCAGTGACTCTTGGGGAAGGTCTGCTGGGATATGTGTCTATCTACCTGGATGTGATGTCAGTTCTTTGGCTGTCATCCTGTGACCACATCTTATATCTGTTGAGATATACATGGGGACAAAGAAAACATGGCCCAATCACAGGGAACAGGCTCTATTTAGGAATAAAACCTAGAAGGAGGCATCTGGCTGGGGAGAGCGCTCACAAGAGTCTCCTCCTTACAGGCTGGGGGCTTTTTATGAGGCAAGGAAGAGGGTGGGTACAGGAGTAGTCGTGTAAGCTGCTGGTTGGTGGGCTAGTGGCCAGGTCATCGCGGGGCAGGGCAATGGTCAGGAGGGCGTTTTTCTTCCTCTTTGTTCCTTTGTTCTTGGTCCTCCTCCAGGAAGGCCTCATGGCCAGACCTCGCAGTGCCCCAAATGTCCAGATGCACTGATTTGTTCCTTGTACCTGGAAACTTCCTAACTGACCAGGTGAGTGTCATTGGAGATAAGGAATAAGGCGTAGCCCCGGCTATAGGGCTTCATATGATCAAAGCTGAAACTTGGGCACAGGGGCCCAAGCTAGGTATACGTTGGGTCTGGGGAGTGAGACTTGCCCCGAGACTCACAGTTAGAGGCAGAAAAGGAGTAAAGATGTAAAGTGGTGCTGAGTAGAATCCCAGCTGCTTAAGGAATCTGAACCGTCAATGTTTTCCTCGTTTGTAAAGTGAAAGCAGCATTGGTAACTTCCTTCTAGGTTGCCGAGATTATCAAATGAGGCAGCACCGGTTAGGAGCTCAGACCTGTGCCTGGCACACGACACGTGCTCACGACTGTCAGAGGCTGGATCCCCCAAGACCTGAGCCAGAGCCAGCACTACCTCAAACAGTGCAAAGGGATACTGAGTCCCAGAGCCAGGCTGGGACCAAGTGGATGCCTGCCCAGGAGAAAACGCGTTTCCGCAGGGGGAGTGGGGAGAGGGCTTTCAGTCTGTGGAAGTCTTGACACCGCAGATTATAAGAAAATACATTAGACCAGTGGTTCTCAAGCTTGGGTGTGCGTCATTATCACCTGGAGGATGCCTTCCGCTCAGTCTGCTGGATACCACCTCAGGGTGTCTGACTTAGAAGGTCAGGATGGGCTTGAGAGTTTGCATTTATAATGTGTTCCCAGCTGATGCCAACCCTGCTGGTTTGGTGCTAGGGTTCACACCTGGACTGTCCCCCAAAAGCCCATGTGTCAAAGGCTTGGTGGGAGGTGGTGAACTTTTAAAGAGGCGGGGCCTAGTGAAGGTCATTGGGTCACTGGAAGCATGTCTTCAGAGAGAATTGTGGGAACTTGGTTCTTCCTCCTTCCTCTCTTGCTTCCTACTTACGAGCTGGGTAGTTTGGCTTTGCCATGCGCCCCCTGCCATCAAGTGCTGCCCCCAGCGCAGGTGTCCATGCAACAGGGCCACTCAGTCTCGGACTGGAATCTCCAAACCTGTGAGCCAGAATGAGTTTTTTCTCCTTTTAAGTTAATTTTCTCAGGTGTTTTGTTATAGTAATGGGAAGCTGACTAACACATCTGGGGACCACAGTTTGAGGACCACTGTGTTAAAGGAGGTGGGAGAGAGCAAGACCATGAGGGGAAGTCATTTGAATGTAATGTCATACTTAATATTATATTATACTATATTAATTATAATTTTTTGGTACTGAGGATTGAACCCAGGTATTCTACCTTCGAGCTAGACTCCCAACCCTTTTTAAATTTTGAAACAGGGTCTCACTAAATTGCTGAGGGTCTCACTAAGTTGCTGAGGGTCTTGCTAAGTTGCTGAGGCTGGCCTTGAACCTGTGATCCTCCTGCCTTAGCCTCCTAAGGACTGGGATTAAGGGCATGTGCCACTGTGCCTGGCTCTCAAGATAATATCTTTTTAAATGTTAAAATTTACTTTATATTAACCTTTTTTATTATAGGAGATGCACGCATTCATTACAGTCTCATGAGCCCTCATGCAGCTGCCACTCAGCTTCAGAACACCCTAACTCGTGTCCCACCTGTGTCAAGTGATGCCTTTTGAATGTGCTCCCTCTCTCTCCCCGTAACCAATGGCGCCCCACCTCAGACCTGCCCCCAGGGCTCAGGAGGAAGCCACCTCTTTGAAGTCCAGCTGCCTGCAGAGGCAGATTCTGAAGACAGCCCAAGATGGACATTTCCTGCTACTCCTTTTCATCCTCACCCATTACCCACTGCCTAGAGCAGCTGTTCAGCTGGGCAGCGAAGGCCTCACGGGCCCACGGCCACCACAGTCTTGGGCTCTGCAGACTAGCTCTCCTCCAGAGATGCAGGTACCCTGGCGAGACATTCATTCAGTTACCTGCAGGTTCTGTGTCGGCTGCTGGGGAGATTGCAATGAATAAGACCCACCCCACATCCTGGGACAGGCTGGTAAGCTGGTGACCGTAAGACAGTAGGCTCAGTGCCCAGGAGAAGCATGTGCAGCCAGTGTCCTGGGAGCACGGAGGAAGCTGCCTCCAGCCAGCCGGGGAGGCAGGATGTCCAAGCAAGCTTTCCTGATTCCTCCAGGGCTGAGGAAGAGAAGCCTGTGCTCCCTTTGCTGTTGTGCGTTCTGTTTCTATTAGACTCATGTCGACTTCTCTTAGCTCCCGGCTCCTCCTCGTCCTCTCTGCACATTCTCCTCGTCCAGTTGTCAGGACACCGATGTCCAGCTCCCCTCTTTGCACAGCCTGAGCGCCCAGCTGCTGCCCTCTCTTGCATGAGCTCGCTGGGAGAGGGGATGTGTGGGTAGCATTGTCTGGGGCCAGCAGCAGGCGGGAAGTCAGCTGCTCCGGGATTAAGCGACGTCCTGGCTCTCTACCCTCAATTTCCTCACTTAGTACTCTTGAGTCACCCAGCGACAAATTGCACGCCTTCATGTGTAGAATCTGGGTGACTCTGGGATAGCCCGCTTCGTGTATGGTAGACCTGGGGAAGGGCCTGTACGTTTGCACATGGAGGGACAGGGGAGAGTTTTCTCTCTCTGGAGGGGGGCGAGAGGCAGTTGGATCTGGGGTCCCATGATGCATTGCAATATCAGGGAGAGGCCTTGGGATTCTAGAAGTGATTCTGCGCTGGGTCTTCCTTTAAAGGGAGCCTGGATCACGTAAGAGGGGGCACCGGTATCAGACAGGGAGCGCTCCCAGGGGGAGGGGGAGAAGCAAACTCCCAGTTGATATCCTTTCCCTTTGCAAAAATGTGTGTGTGTTCAAGCCCTCGGATCACACGAGAGCCCTTTGTTCGAGATCTCTTTTCCCGCGACTAGATATAACTTGCCAATTTATCACCATCTTTATATTTAATTAAATCGCTGTCTTCTGTTTAATATTTTCAATTAAGCTCCTAAAACCAGATCTTTCTTATAGATCTGAGTTTTACATGGTAGTTTCTTTCAAAGGCTTTGTCATGGGAGCCTTTTTTTATTACTATTAATCCCCTATAATAAATAACATAAGCTCCAATAATGCTACACCAGACACTTTCCCCCCGACTCCTGTCTCCTTCCACATTTATTATTGACTCAATTTATGTTCCTCTAAATCGGTTTCCGTCTGGGTGGAAATACTCCAACTTACTGACTGATCAATTTGAATTTGTTTTATAAGATTCCATTAATTACTGCGTCCAATTCTCTTGCCGTGCCTGGAAATAGGGCGTCCCTTAGAATTCCCTCCGGCCCCGCTGGCCGTATATTCTCACGGAAGCGGTGTCTGGAGGTTGGGGCTTGGGGAACCCTCAGGTGCTCGTCATCTTGTCAGATGTTTTCAGTCTTATTCTCAGCAAGGAACAGAGAGCTGACTCACTCTGTGGTCTGGCTCTCCCCAATACGTTAGTCTTCTAGGCATGGCCTCTTCCCCAGCAAACCCCGAAAAGTCCCCCAGGGAAACAGATGTCACATATGAGTAGGGGGTGTCAGTTTTTCAGCAGGGACATGTGGGGGCCCATTTGCCCTTCCTCAGGCACGTAACTTGGGCTTCTTAACCTGTATAGCCTGCGGTCCATCCCGCCCCTCCCTGGACAGAGCATGGGCGTACACACGAACCTCTCCTCCTGTAAGCCACCAGCGCCAAGGACACCGTGCTTTGGTGCATTTCTTCCTCCTCTAGAATCAGAACCCTTCTCCTGGCACTGTCTTCTGCATTTGAAAAGATGATATGTCTTCTGGCCCTCTGCTTCTGCATTTGAAAAGATGACAATTCCCTGCCGCCCCAGACGGCCTGGTCATCAGTTAACTGCTTTCTAACAGGGAGAACACCCGGGCGACTGAATCTTCTCTGCAGCACTCAGGTGCAAGAGAAGGGGTGCACCTGGTGCATCCAGGGTGCCGGCTGGGTGGGCACCACGTTCCACAGGTGCTGGCCGCAGACTTACGGAAGGACAGATGTCTGTGCCACATGTCACGCCTCCTCCCCTGGCCGTGGGTATTTGGAAAAGGGATGGTGGTGTAGACTAGGCCGGCCCATGTTCCAGAGCAAAACAGAGTAGTCCATGAGGCTCCTCTTCCGGAACATGTGAAAGCAGGTCATTCGGGTGAGTGGAGAGTCAGAGCTGAGGCCAGGGGCTGAGCCAGAGGGACCACGGCAGACACCAGGTAAGACTCCTACTGCCAGAAACCCAGGGCCGTCCAGACTGCAGAAGCCCGGTTGGTTTCCAGCCTCCGGTGGCCTGGCAGGGATTCCTGCTCGAGAATCCCAAGCACTGCTGCAGCCTCCCAGTGTCACGTACTCTCTCTATCATGCCCTGTGCATGCATGTGTACACACACGCACACACACGCACACACACACATACACACAGATACGTGCATGCATACATACACATGCTCACACACACAGCACACATATACACATACACACATTCATACATACACACAGATACATGCATGCATACATACACATGTTCACATACATACCACACATATACACATACACAATCATTCACACATGAATACATGCATGCATACATGTTCACACACACACCACACATACACACATACACATTTATACACACACAGATACATGCACACATATACATGCTCACACCCACAGCACACATATACACATACACACATTCATACATATACACAGATACATTCACACACACAGATGCATGGATCAGACACATGTTCACACATACCACACACACACACACACACACACACACACACACATACACACAGATACGTGCATGCATACATACACATGCTCACACACACAGCACACATATACACATACACACATTCATACATATACACAGATACTTTCACACACACAGATGCATGCATCAGACACATGTTCACACACATACCACACACATACACACACACACACACACACACACACACACACACACACACACCTTAATTTAGTGAGTGCAATTGATCCTATTTTCTGGCCAAGCAAATACTTTGCCTCAAATAAGGAATGATTTACTAAAGAGCAATGCAGAAGAGATGGGAACGCGCGTCCCCGCACCTCCTGGGAGAGAGTGTATTTAATGAGAGTGAAGACATAAGAAAGGCCGGGGACAAGGAGGGAGCATATATCTAAGCCACAAAGCTGATTTAAAAGGGAAGACAAAAGGAAATAAGTCTGTTTCCAATTAGGGCCGGAGAAATTCTATGCAATGTGAATTAGGAGTCTTCTTTATGATGACAGGGATTGTGGGGGATTGTGAGGCGGAAGCCAGCGCCCCAGAGAGCAATCGTTATCCTCAGAAGACGTGTGCCGGCACTGCTTTCAGCGGGGCAAAGGTGGTGGTGGTGGGTCAGCCTCTGCTCGGATGCCTCCAGCGATGGGGAGTCCCCTTCCCCCCCACAAAGGAACCTCTTCAGTTCACAGTTTGTGGAGATCTGTTGGTTTTACTGACCGACTTCTCAGGAAAAAGCACCCAGGGGATTTTTTCTTTGGAGAGCCACACCTCCTCTTGTCTCAGGTCTGGTGGTTTGGACAGAGCTGACTCCTTCTGCAGCTTCAGTGGTAGGCCTGGGACATCGAAGCCGGGGGATACCTCCTGTTTCATGCTGTGGCCACAGTGATTGGTTCAAAAATGACCCACAGGTGACCCACGCTGTCCAGTGACGGCCCTGAGAATTTTGATGGACCCCTTGGTAAGGGGACACCTCGTTCTCCTGGTCGCTAACATAGCAGGAGCTAAGCCTGGTGTTGCTAGGGGCCACCGTGTCACCACTGAAGGAGACTGCCGGAAGATGAAGAAGAGGTCGAGAAAATGGCGTGGAAAGAGAGAGTGCCCGAAACCTGTCGCTGGACTTTCATGCTACGGGAGCGAGTAACCTCCCCATCTGGCTTACGCCAGTTAGGTTTGGCGTCTGAGTCCTGAGTGAGATAGGATGCTTTTACTTATTAGAATGGTAGGATATTTTTATTTGTCAGAGTGATTTTCTACAGCCTTTCCATCTTCATCTTTGTTCTGCCCTCTGGGTCACAATAGAAAACATCTGATTTCTCTTTCAGAGGCTAGCCCTAATTGAAAGATACTCAAGCTTGCCTGAATCTTTACTTTTGTATTTTTGAGACTATGATGCCCAGACTGATCACAAAGTCTTGGGCTCAAGCCGTCCTCCTGTCTCAGCCTCTGCTGAGTAGAAGTTCCAGCTACCCAGGCACCTGGTGTAAATCCTTACTTTTTGAGTATAAAGCTCCCCAATCACTTAAATCGTTTTATCTGTTCTCCTTATTATAAACTTTCTAGTCTCCCCACCATGGAGGTTACCTCCTTGTCCTAAACAAATGGTGGCTTTCCAGTTTTCTTTTTTTTATTTTTTTTGCGGCACTAGGGATTGAACCCAGGGGCATTCTACCTCCGAGCTACATCCCCAGCCCTATTTTTTATTCTTTATTTTGAAACCAGGTCTCACTAAGTTGCGGAGTGCCTCACTAGGTAGCTGAGGCTGGCCGCGAACCCGGATCCTCTGGTCTCAGCCTCCCGAATGCTGGGATTACAAGCGTGCGCCACCA